>CAAKHC010008462.1:20165-32176 GCA_901007825.1 Macroramphosus scolopax | reverse complement strand
CCCCCCCCGCCCGCCCCGTTAGATGATTCAGCACATGAGGTGTCGGTGTCCTGCAGCTCGTACCTGTCTATGTGCAGCTTCTGAGCTAAGAGCTGCCAGTCCTTCCCCTTGGCATTAGCGGTGTCAAAGGTGGCGCTGATTCTCTGACGGATGGAGAGGGGGATCTTGAAGGCCCTTGACCCCGTCTGAGAGGTGATGGTGCAGTCCGACTGAGTGAAAAAGGGAACCACTCCTTTCTCATTCTAGTAGCAAGTGAGAAAAGGAGGTTGTCACACAGGCTGCTTTTGATGGACGCAAGGACGAGGCGTTCAAACATGAAAGCTTCTCTCCGAGGCTCATTAAGCTAAGAGTTATTCAGTGTGTTAAACGAGCCAATTAGCAAGTTGCCTTCTTTCCGACTCACCTCCACCACCGACGTATAAACCTGGAGTATCCGCTCTTCGCCTTTGACCTGCCGTATGCTGATCTTGCAGGAGAGCTGCGACGAGGAGGGGCTGTACCGCTCCAGGGAGAAGGCACACTGCAGAGGACGCTGGCTGCCGGCCCACACATGACAGAAGGAGAACTCCTGCAGAGCGAGGAGAGACGGAGGGCGGACGGACGGAACGTTAGACAGGAACCAGGCCGGTGGACACGACAAACTCATTAAAACTCCGGCTGAAAGACGTTGGTTAGTTCAGTCCTGCCCTGCCGCCCACTGTGCTGTTTACATGACTAATTAAGAGCCAGTGAGTGGCCTCTCCAGCCAATCAATGAGCTCACCTGTCAGGAAGGAACACGAGCAGGAGCATCACACGGTGTTCATTATAAGGGTGCATCACATTCCCAGGTCACCGTGTCTGCATGTATTCTGATGTTTCCTAATGTGCCTTGAAGCATGTAAGTCTGTCAGATCCGGAGCTGTAATGTGATAATGGAATCAGGACATTTACCCAGTTTGCAGTGCGTTTCCCCAGAACTAAAATAATAAAATAAAACAAGCTTGTGAGTGGATTCTGTCGTCCCTCCATGAGTGCGGTGAGACCCAGACGTCGGCGCGCCGAGGAGCAGGTCAGAAACGCTGCGTTGTGGATGAATCATTGCCTCTTCAGATCCATCAGACAGGAGGATGTAAGAGCCTCCTTCAGGCGAGAGTAGTTAGCCCACTGTCATCTTCCCTGTTGGACCCCGGAATAGTGTCTCTTCCCTCTGTGAGAAAACCTTGTTGGTATTCTGCAGGCAGTACGGCGGCTAATTCTGCTAATAGGATGTCACTGGTGGGATAAACATCACAGGGCAGAGACGAACATGCAGCATATATAGACGCCTGGGAAGATAACTGTGAGATGGCCGAGCGCCCGCCTGGCAGTCCAAATTAATTTTGCAAGCGAGTGTGTGTGTGTGTTTGTGTGTGTGTGTGTGTGTGTGTGTGTGTGTCATCCCTGTCTCTCGCTATGCTCCCCTATTAGATGTAGCTTGCCTCACAGCAATGGCCGGTCTCTGTATCCATAGCAACAGCTGCCAAAGTAGTAAAGAGACTGTGGTGAAGGCGATCATGCTCACAGCCAGGCATAGCCTGCTGCCCCCCTCTGGCTGTACAGGGTATTACAAAAATAAAGGAGTGATTTTTTTTAACCAGCAGAAGTACATGATGAGCAACACTTAAGGAAATCGTTTGTAGTGTTCCATATGAACACCATCCTCAGTGCAATGCAATGCAATGCGGTTTGAATCGGAGACTTTGAATGTTTGTATTTGTTACAGCATATGTACAGTAATGCTGCTGCTCCATACACAATAGCTGAAAGACAACATGACTCCATATGCAGCTATATAGTTCGGCTTCAAACAGGTCTGGTCATCATTACTTCATTGTTTTCGAAGGAATCTGAGGCCAAATACGGACGTTGGTGCTACAATTTCAAGCACATGTCTCTTATTAGCTGAACATTCTATGGTGTGGTGAGATCATAGCGCGAGATGTCAACACTGATCAGTGGTTATAAATCAAACAATACAAAATATATTCTTCATATGAGCTAATTTTCCTTGACAGCCCGATAATGTATGCCTCAAACTGCACACGATCTGGGCGTACTTATATTTCTTGGTGTTTTTATTATTACAAAAGCGCTGTGAGTTATAGATACATGAGCTCCCTGCCAATTTCCCAACAGCTAAGGGAATTTCATATACATCTATATGATACCTATGTGGAGAGAGAGAGAGAGAGACTGCCCTCAGCATTCTGAGATGTGATGTGAAGAGGTGTGCTGGTGGTTTGTGTGATCATTTATTTATGCGGTTGCATTCAAGAGAGGATTTCTGGTTGCCTCGCACGCACTAACATCAACACTATCTCCCTATACACATGTAGGTTTAACAGTTTTGTGAACTTGTGAAATGCATGTGAATGAAAACATTTTCTCCTGTGTCCCTTGTGGTACCAGCAAGCAGCTTTTCCTACAAAAGCTTGTATGAGGTGGTGAGGTTCTAAATTGGAAAGGAAGTGCACTCAGACACTGTAATAACGCTCCTGGATATGGCTTTCACACAGGGTCTATTTTCACAAAGGGAATTCTATTGTTACCAGCAATGTTGCCGGCCTATTATGAGCCAGAGCCTCTGATGATTAGAGCCCAAACAGGACGTGATATTATTTTAATTGGTTCTTTTTGTGCAATTTTGGCAGAAAATGTTTCACGAAATCCATCAGAGGGAGAAGAAATATCAGAAAATTAAATGTCTCAGCTGATAAATCACATGTTGCTTCAATAAGCTACTGACTAATGTGAGTTTTCATTTAGGCACAGCAAGCTAATGTGCTACTGTGGAACAACAGAAGTATTTGCCTTGTCATCTGCTCCTCGTTGCATCAAAATTGAGAGAAAGCAGATCCAGCATGGCCCGGGTTAGATCTTTCATGTGTTTACAATCCCTGCTTGCATTTGTGCTATGCTTCAGATTGTTTTCATTGATTCTGGTCCTCCTGACAGGGAGCGTCAACCTCCTTTTATCAACATGTCCCTCTTTCTTCAGTGTCTTCAGGCACTTATCAAGCCTTTTGATGCACAGTGTCACATCTTCATGAATGATGCCAACAGCAACCCCCAAAAACTGGGAAATAGGACCCAGGTTGAAAAATACCTGAATCATCCTTTACAGCTAGTCCCCCAGCCAATAACACAAATTCTCAGTATCACAAAGAGAGAGATGTGATAATGGGAGATGATAAGAAAGATATCTTGAGTGAGGGGAAGATCAACAGAACCGTTGACAAGAATGTGTAAAATCAAACTCAGAAGTTAGGAAGTAAGAAGTCTGTGTAATGGCGGCTCTTTGCTATTACTGCAAGATAATGAGCAAATGCGACGGCGAAGATTTAAGTGTGTGAAAAGAAAAGACATCTAGACACTGATAAGAGGGCACAGCGAGTTGAAGCCTTCACGCATTTCATCAGTCATTTAGCAAAGTGCTCTTCATGGTCAAACACGACCAAAGAGACGCGTCAGTAATCTTGTCTGTCAAACAAAGTCTACTGTTACATGAAAGTAATCAGGCTGTGTTCCGTCACAAATCAGATAGAAGCATCAAGTACTTTAAGAAAACAGGTCATTTGACATATTGCATAGCTAACATTAAAATACTTAACATCGCAGACACAAAGACCAATAATCAACTGTAAACACGGTTATCTGGACTAAACAGTGACGTATATGTTATTTTGACCTTTAGCAACCCCCGTAATTGAAAACATGACATACTTATGTAAAACTCTGCAACAAAAATACATATAATACAACATGACAGCGTGAGCAAACACAGATAAACTAGAAATCCACTCGGGAGCTCAAACCTCAATCAAATTCTATGTAGAAAAGATCCCTATTTTGACTGGATCTGCAAAGGTGTCACTTAAACTTTTACTTAAAGCTCAAGCACATCAGCAAATTACTAGCAAAAATATAAATAAATGCTATAAGGCGACATATACAAACGTGTGACTAAGCTGAAGTCCAGGCTCAAAAGGCCTTTACAGTCAGGAGGTGTATTAACATAATATCATCAAGCCTCTCCCCCCCTGCTCTCCATTTCACGGCAAGACAAATGGGCGACTGCTGGGGTGCAATCAGACACAGTGTGCTAAGTCACTCCAGGCCCACTGGGTGAACACGGCACTAACAGACCAACCACTGGTCACAGCTGGGGAAGGGAGGGCAAGTGAGGTTGATGTAAAGGGGGAGAGAGATGACATCAACAACAGCAGGAAGTATGGAGAAATTCAAGTAGGGAGACATACAAGATAAAAGCGTAGTATGTTTGTGTGCATGTGCATGCGTGTGTGGTTGTTTGTGTGTGAGTGTGTTTTCGGGGGGTAGCACACAATGAAAGACAGAGGGCAAATCAAACACTGGCATGGGACTGTGTTCATACTGGGCTGATGCACGCTCGCTCTGTCTGCACATCTGTATTACCCTGATTTTGGGATGCTGGGTCTTCATCACAGATTTCCAGGCTTCTAATTGGAAGAGTCATTACTCTCCTTGATTAACCAGGGTCTGCCACAGTCCGTCTCACCTCAAGGCCCAGGGCTGCACAAAGACTCTGCCACTAGGGGGCGTATGTCATTCAGGATCTTCAAGTGAAGGACTGGAAGGACTATGTGTGTATCAGTAGTAATGCGGTTTACTGTTTCAATTTGCTGTTATCGCAGGGGAGTGTTGATGAGTGTTTTACAAGTCTGACTGACCGATAATTCAGTCAGGAACAATCTGATTTAATAGAAACTTGAATCCTGCACTGGGTCATTTTTGTAGCTTGCTCAACATATGTCAAGTAATCTTCTAATTAATCAATTAATTGTACAGGTTATAAAATGTCAGAAGAGAGACAGAGGCCCCAAAAACTGCTTCTATGGTCTGACCAACAGTCCAAAATGATGTGACATATATTTGATTTAAAATGATTGAACAAAATATTTCTGATGAACTGATATTTGCTGTTTATCATGAGATCACATTAGGATCATTTCTGTCAGTTTAAACATGTTAAAAAGTTTTGTTTCCTGCATTTTAGATAGTCAACTACCCTATATTCTTACACTTTCTGTCTTTGTTCACTATTATTAGCAGTATGAGCATCTCACTTCTCTTTCACTCTTTTCTTTTTGCCTCTTCTCCTCTTATGTAATTCCTTCCTTATCACCCCTTTATCCCATGATACCTCATTTATTTTCCTCAGCTGCAGCCTTTGAGCCATACACATCCCCCTCCAGTCATCTCCCTTCATCCATCCATCCGTCGCCAGGAATGGGCATGACTGACCCACTTTCCTTCGTCCGTCACCCTGTCACACTGCTGACTCAAGACACGCTCAAGATGTTGTGTGAACGCACAAAGACAGACATACAGCCCTGCTCATGCGGATGACTACATTTGGCAACACATGCATACAAAAGGGACACTCAAACTCACACTCCACATCTGCTCACTGATCTAATTTTAGCCACAGCATAGCTGCGCACACATACACTCACATGAACAAGCAAGAGGGATAAAGGGAAGAAAACACTTGAAATGTGCATCTTTTCTCTACGTCTGGCATTAGGAAATAAACAACATGGCTAATAAGGTACCAATTTGACGGCATCAAAACCACAATCAATCACCAGCCATTAGTTTTACACTATTTCATGTCTTGTCAGGGGAAAAACTAAGAGAAAACCATCAAAAACAAATAAAGCAAACATTAATTTTCTCACAAACACACACACATACAGCTGTGTGTTTCAAGGTTGTGGGCTAATGGGGCAGCAGTCACTGCTGGTTACGTTTACAGTCCTTTCTGGGTCAGCATCAGGCAAGACTCATGCAGTGCTGCATCCCTTAACAGCTAACTCTGGGCTAGACATGGAGGCAGACACACACACTCACACACGCAGACATCTATACACACAGAGACAGTCAGCTGTTATACTAACCTACAACCGGCAGAGGCAGAGCTGTGGTGGTGGTGTCTTTAATAAACACATCAACCAAACACTCAGAGTAACATCATCAAGCAAGACCACACTAACATCACCACCACACCGTAAAGAATGTGATTCATTTGACCTGCGAGGTTGCATCTACCAGTCACACACCAGCAACATTGTAAGAAAAGCTCACACAGACACTTAATGAACCTAGTATGTGTGTCTACATGTGCTTTTTGTGGATTTCAAGCATCAATAACTCTATATTGTACTCGCATCTGTGCATTCATGCTGAACAAATACATCAGCGTGTGTTGTGCCAATGATCAAGTGTCTGTGCCTTCGGTGAACTACACACATATTCAAATATGTGTTATCTGCGGTGTCCTAGCACAACAGCATGATGAGAAAGATGAAGCTCGGTGAACCATAGAAGAGCTTTGTATGTTCGATGGTGATAGTTCTGAGCGACACCGAGCTGCTGATGAAGTCCTTGCAAGCAAACACACCGAAGCACATGAACAAGAGAATGCACAGACTCTGCTCAAATTAGCTTGTATGTAGTTCCACTCGTGAATAGATAGTAAGTCCAACCACATGTTCACAGTTGAAGAATCTACAATTTCTGAGAAAGTCGAGGGCCCGGTTGGAGCAGGCCCAGGTCTGAGGCTGCCAGTTCAGAGGATTAATCCACCACAGAGGTCTACTTCCAAACCGTGGTGACGACGCTCTGACGGAAAGACACATCTCCCTCTCTACTTTCATGAGGCCCGCTTTCACTGTGTCTCATTATCTTAGCTTATATTTCATCGTATTCTACGGAGCTGTGCACTTAAACACTAAAACAACAGTAAAACAGTTTGCTTTCCTGTTTTCGCCCAATAGTGAATGTTCAACATCACAAACTCGGAGAAACAGCCCCACAGTGAGCGAGCTGTGGGCAACTGTGCAGACTGGAAAAATGGATCCGTCACGTCTTCTTGCATCTGCAGGTTGGTGCTCCTGTCAGTGTCAGGGGCTCAATTTCAGACACTTAAGCCCAAAAACGGTATAAATAAACTGTCGTTGCTGCGTTTCTGGTTTAGCAGAACATGTTTAAGTATGCTTAAGATGTTAGCAACACATGTCATAGCATCACGCTCGAATAGGGGTAACAATTAGTAGCATTATCATTTAATGACCAAAATAATTGACAAATTCAATGTCCTATTGGGAGGAATGCTACATCTCTTTCATTGAGCATGGTAAGGCGGAATTGAGAGTAGCACAGAGCAGTTCTCCACTGAGCCGTGGGAGAATAGGCGATGGACGAGGGTGGAGAGGAGGCCTCCACTCCAGACAGACAGTCAGCCAGGGATCACCTGGCCTGGAACCTGCATCCAGTCGTCACCGTCAGTAGCTGATATTGTACATAAGTGTGTTTTGGAAAATAGACATGCAAAAGTATCCCAAAATGCCACTGAGAAGCCCACGCACAGACACTGACAAAGAGAGTTAAGAACTACCTTTTTCACGGCGACATTAATACTGAACAGGACAAAGACATAAACACAGAGAGGGGATAAATGCTGCCCACAACATCTCACCAGAAACATCTTTCCCTGCAGACAGACTATTGAACCATTCGTCCCTCAGCCAGTTAATTACACCTTTTTGTGCAAGAGTGTGTGTGGTAGTTTCAAGGTATAGTGGAGGTCTGCCTGAAGTAATTTCACTCTCCTACCAACCTTTCCCACAGTTACTTAATCACAGCCCACCACAGTAGTTTTAGGTAAAGGCAAGCCAACATAACCTCAAAGTTTGGGAGCCTGATTAAATGCTGACTTACTTACTTCTTATTTATCTATATGCAATTTAAATACAGAAAGAAGATCAATGTGTTCACAGTCTCCTCTCTCTCTCACTATAAAATTGATTATGATTACCTATAAGGCACCATTTTTGTTTAGACAGTCATCTGCACTCAAGTTGATGAGTAATTCTAGATTTGATGACACGGTTGCTCATGCTGCAAGTTCAACGAGCTCCAACCTGAGGTCAGATTGCTCTGACCCTCAGTGGGTGAAACAGCTCTGTTAATGGATGTTTCAAAACTGCCTGTTATATCCGTTTGACTCAGTTTGACTCGGCACATCCGCCCAGCAGGGCAGGAATTTTGTTTTACATTAGAAAACAGGCCCACGATGCGTCTGTAATCTGATGAACTGCTTGTATTGAGGAAATAAAGCAGTGAGCCGATCTGGGTCGTGATGTAAGATGATTGATACAAATTGTATATACATTTTTCACAAAGAGAACCTATAGACATAAGAGTGAAAATAAACTGGTAAAAAAAAGTAAATAAAGCTACACTCTGGTTTCCTGCAAGGAAATAAGTTGTGTCTTATACACATTTTTTGAAGGCGAGAATGGTGCTCGTCATAGGTTGACCGCTTTTGTCGAAACATTGTTGAAACCTGCTTAACAGCGGGTTTCAGATGCGCTCTGGAGTCCAGAGATGGTCCGTCTCCTGTGAGACTCGGTTCAACGCGGTTAAGCTGGTAATTGAAATAGAATCTGCTGTTTGACTAGACTGCCAAAAGTGACAATGGAAACCCCCAATTAGCCTGTGAGATACTGGATGAAGCTGTAGAGGTCAGCTGAAGGTGGTCGGAGGCAGACTGCTCATTCATAGCAAGAAGCCTGTGTTACAGACGGTAAGATAGAGCAAGACAAACATTTGAGGGAAGCTCACTGAGAGCTGCCAGGGAGGAAGAAAGCATCAGAGCTAGATGAAAATATAGAAGGTGACGCAGATGTGAAAGTAAAGGCAGGAGACAACAAGGCATGACCAGTAACAAAGAAGGGAGCGATGCACAAAAACAGAGGAGGGGAAAAGAGGAAGTTAGGGGAGGAGGAAGGCAGAGAGGCCTGGCTGGGCGCCAGGGCAGGGAGTGTGCCACAGATGTGCCCCAACCACCCAGAGGGGGAATGTGCTGAGTGGACAGGAAAACCCTCCGCACACAAAAACTCCACCAACTTTCATTAAGCCAAAGTCACCGAATAGACAGGACCTGGACCACTTAAGCAACAAAGTATCTTAGGGACCCTGCTATCAAGCACATTAAAAAGAGTTTTAAATATATTATTTCTGAATAACGACTTAACTTTATAGCTCTTGGTAAATGAAATAAGTAGGAGTAATGACCTAAAAGTCGGTTTCAGGGAGCAGTGAGCACATAAATACCAACACTGTCGGGACATCATGGGACGGATTTTTATCTCTTTTAACCGAGTTAGATAAGAAATGGCTTTGAGGGCTTGTCAACTGTTGTTGACCAACCAAGTTTCACACGTTTTACACGCTGAAAATGTATCCCCTCTAGGTAGTTTTAAATGTGCCATATCCATTAGTTAAACTGGATGAAAATTGCACAGCAAAACTTGTTTTTTACTTTAGATGGCCTCCCTTTGATAGCTTTATCACGCTGCCATTTCCTGTTAGTTTTATCTACAGTCTTTTGGTGAGCTGTGAGGGGCTGGATCCTGACTATGGCTCTAGGAGTTTTGGCAGATCAGAGGAATGGAAAATGTACTAAATGTCAGTAATAGTGACACCATAAGCTTGGTTGCGGTGAGTGTTTGTGGCTGAAGGGACTGCATGGCATTAAAATTGGGTGAGGGGAAAAAAAAGATGTAGTCTCTACAATGACAAAGAAGAAAATCACTTTGGCTTCCGCCTCAGTGTCTTGGTGTGTCCGTGTGTCCACCTCTGAGTGGTCCGAACATCTTGATGCAATGCGACTACTTTCATCAGGCCTCTGGTATGCAGACACATAAGCCCTCCGCCTTTCAAATAGTATTATAAAGCCTCGCTAAACAGACAGCAGTGTGGAAATATCTGCCTCATTCCTCATGAACTTCCTTTACTCTCCTGTAAACAAAGATGTGGAATGAAGCTAATTCTACATTTGAATTCCTTTCAAAGCAGGTTTGTGGAGGCAAGTGTGCTATGTTGTAGAACAATATTTACGTGGGAGGAAGACGTTCATCATATCACACCGATGGGGGCCACATTCCAACAAGTTCCCCTGTCACTCTTGTACCTGGAACTAGCTCAGTTGAATGCAGTGAATTCATCAATAAATGTCACACCAGTGCAAATCTTCTTGCATTTATCTATACCTAAACCAAATTTCAGGGCAGTACATCCAATACTGGTTGAGATATTTCACTTCAATGAAAAAAAGTCAAACTTTATTAAGATTTATTGTCTGTACAATGTTGGAGTTCCAACCCTCTGCTCAGCTGACTGATGTGCTGACTGTGACTTTAATCACATCCACAATCAACGTATAGGCTCAAGCTGCTTGAATCTCCGTAAGCTCTCGTAAAACCTACTTTAGCAGGACTGCTAACGCGGAGGAACGTTACACAGAAAGCCATATGGGCACATCTAAAGATTTCACTGTTTTGGTTCAACAGAAAGTAAAAGGCACAACATCTGTAGCGCAGAATTTAAATCCTTCAAGGGAAGGAGGTGATTAAGGTCCAATTACAAATCCTCTCAGTGTAGCAGGAGTTAGCCTAGGTAACCCAAGACAAATGCTTAACAGGTTCTGCACTTAACACCGCCATAACATACATTCGCTCCGCGTTCCGGCAGGCTGGAAAATGGCACAGATGAAAATGTGGGTCGGGGTGGAAATTTACTTTGTTTTAATTCGGTGGTGAGGGCTTATGGTGTTGATGTTAGCACTCCAGCTAAGTCCCGGGCACAGTCAGAAGCCTTAGCATTAAGTCAAGCAATGTGCAGCAGCCAGACCCAAAGCTAACATTACACAGAGCTGAGGCAGCTGAGGCTTAATGACGTGTTTACCTTGGAGGCTGGCTGGGCAAATGGAGAGGTGTAACTAAGCAATACTCTCAACTCATAAAAGCTTGAGACAGACACCAGGACTCACCAGGACAAACACAAACCACCGAGGCCTTCATACGGACACGTGGACCCATATCTCATATGAAAACTATATGTTTTTCTGAAGGAAATGAGGAAGAAAATAGCACGGAGTATAACATTTTTCACTCAAAAAAAGTCATAGAAAGTGTACTGATGCCACAGGAAATATGTGCATGCTCAGAAAGATGGGGTGAGAAAGGGAGCCAGGATCAAACCCGTCCCCATCACTCCACTCTCAGCCTTCTCTGCTGCCACTTGTACTTCATGTGGAGGGGTCTTCATACACCTCCACAACCGTTAAGATGTGCCAGAGAAGGAAGAAATCGCCAGACTAACTTGTAAATGTTACTCTCTTCTACTCATTTAACTAGATTGTTCTGTACTGCATGCACAAGGATGTCTTTTCACAAACAGTGGGCTAACTTTGTCACGTCATTACTGACATCTCTCACACACCAACATCCGCTGCGAAAGAGTGAGTAGAAGAAAAACAAGGTGAGCAAGAGGAGGGAGACATATCCGACAGAGAAGGGTATGATGCCTTGCTGATGAGGAGGTAATGAGTGCTTGTGAGTGATGTTGATGCAATTAATATTCTTCTAAACTGGGGCTTGCTTGCCATTTCTGCTTACTCACAAATAGCGATCATTAATCATTGTTTCAGCGGGGAAGGCAACCTTCTACCACTGCGGGAAAACTGAGTGTTCCAGCAGCAACTGTGGGCGTACGAGCCCAAATAATAATGCTGACTTCTCTTTATGGTTTTAGTAAAAGTATTTCAGCTTACTGTGGCAAATCACATTAACAGGAGCAATGTGATAACGAGCATTATGACTGTATAAAATATAAATATCCTATATATTTGAAGCAAGCACCCTAATAACAACTGTAGGTGCTGACTCAGTTTATTACACAAAGTTAAACAAATGACTACTTGACTTCAACCCAAACAACCCAATTTCAACCATGCCTCATGATAATAAATCAGCTCAAGAAACGGCACTAAACATGGCTGGACTGTAGTCAAGTGACCGTACGGTGAACTGGCGATAAACTGCTGGTGCAGTCATAGTGAAAGTTTAAGCACCCAAACAAAAAACTTTTGAATGTTGGATCGAA
>CAAKHC010008462.1:0-19772 GCA_901007825.1 Macroramphosus scolopax | reverse complement strand
TAAAGTGAGAGGAAAAGAAAGAAGGGAAAGAAGGGAAGCAGTTGCTGCTGTTGCTTGGCTGACAGAGTTAGAGAGAGAGAGCAGAGGTGCATGGGATAGAAATAGAGGAAGAACGACGAAAGAGAGAGAGAGAGAGAGAGAGAGAGAGAGAGAGAGAGAGAAATTCCCGGAAAAAGGGACGAGAGAGGGTAACACAGAGCACTACACAGAAAGATGGCAAACCAGAATTGCCTATCTGGACTCGTTCCATTACGGCAATCAAATTATCTGCTCTATCAGATGGAGATGCAGACAGATGGACATCTTTCTCTTTTAAATATATTTGGAAAAAAAACTTCATTGAAGGTAGAATGTAGAGTGACCCGAACACTAGTGGACAGCTGTGCGTGTTCCCACCTGGCATTAAAGGGATCTCCAGTTGCAACTGGATCAGATCTCATTTCTCTGCACTATAAACAAATAAACAAGTACATAATTTTCCCACGGCAGAGACCTCAAATTCATTGTTTTTGGTAGTTTTTGCGACGTATTACCGCTCCCACAGAGGACATTAATGAGTAGGTGGTCACCTAATTTGTCCCAGTCCTCCAAATATGGCCACTGTCCTCCTGCGTTCACACCTTCACTTCGAGCTGTCGACTTGTGATCCAATCAGGAAGAACTAAGCCGTTTTCTTCCTTGTCGAAGTCTCTCTCCCGAGCATTATTAACGAGGAGTGAATTAGTTGTCCATTTATATGCAAATTAATTTCAATCAATGACAGCTCTTATAAAGGGGCGAATGCAGTGAGGTGTGGCTAACCCCTAAATCCACTAGAAAGCTTTTACTTTGGAGAAAGTGTCAGTTTGAGTGATGGGAGGTGAAGCAGAGAGCTGGTGTGAGCGCTCTCATTGCCGGTGACTTCAACAACAATTATTTCCACTTTCCTAACGCCATTGACAGCAATTTCTAGGTAATGTCCCTGTGGAGATCGAGGAACATGCCTTATTTCCTGATCCCCAATAAGTAGTTGATAGTGCTGACAATTGTTTGTTGTGAAAAGTTTGACAAGCCAGATTTTTTATATGGGAATGACTCTGCAGGCTATGTAGGTTTTGATGAGGTTAGGTCAGGGGTTGCAATTTCCAACCTGACCAGTAGATGTCACATGATTCTACACACTTTGCACCAACATGAAGGGGGACGTGAGAAATGATTCCAGGTATATTTTATATATCGATTTTAAAACAATGGATGGTGATCCCATTTATGGGTTCATTTCCATGTTTGCATGTTTTTGTGATAAACACATACCTCGTGTACTTAATGATATCAAGATGTGTTTGGAATCATCGTACTCAACAATAACGAAGCCTATTTGTGACTTGAGGGTTTGTGGAAGGTGATGGAAGGCAGTTGAAAATCAGCTTCATCTTTCAAGGCTGTTAATATTAATTCATCATAATACATATAACACTCTGATATATGTGCAATGTTTGTACAAATTACATATCTTTGAAGAAAATAGCTAATATCTGCTAAACCCATCCAACCACTGCAGCTGTTCACAGGACTGAAAGGTTTCTTTAAGGTCAAGTTTACAACTTCAGTGTGAGGAAATCTGATGTTCTACCAGAAGACAAATGTGCAGCCTACCACCCACTGAGCTTTTTATTTTTATTACATGTTGTTTGAACATTTTGAAACTGTATCTGGATGCATCTTTGCATCATAATACACATACTGTACATTATATTTCATTATTGAAGGCGAGCTAATTTGCTGGTTAAAAGCTGGTTTGCATAAGATGCCACATTGCAGAATGATAGTTCCTAGTAAACAAGAGAATGACTCTCCTCTACCCTCCAGGACCTAGATATCTGCACAGACTAGCATACAAGACTGTAGTGCTGATTTATTTCCTGACGGCCACAGCACCAAAACCCCCTTCTACCGATTTTAGATAAACCCGAAACATTGAAATGCTTTGGTAGCATCAACTAAATGCTTGTCTATTTTATTACAAGACACACATTCCAGCAAGATTAGCTGGCCAAAAAAACTATTAGCCAACTATTTTGTCCAATTTTCATAGAAAATCGACTCAATCCATTTTCTGGGGGTGCAAGAGAAAGTCAACCAATCATTACAAAGGTTCTTATCATTTTTTTGTGAGACATATAGGATTTCATAACTTCATGGCATGCAGTCCCAATTAGAGCTGAGATCAATAGAAGCACTTTACAGTGAACTCGGAGGGGGAATCTAACCAGATGACATCAATGTAGGGAAAACAAACAGTGTATAAACATAATGACTTGGGTTTAACTCTCAAGAGAGGGAAAAACTAAATGTGTATATATATAAATATCCGTGTGTGTGTGTGTGCGTGTGCGTGTGAGGTCCTTTTTCAGTGCTCATTTGTGCATGCGTGCATGATGAAGTGTGCATTCCAGACGAATGATGAGAGAAGCACTCTGAGGCAAGTTGACGCAGAATGACAGAGATGAAGCGAGTCAGAGTTGTGTGCAGTTAGTCCACATTACAACAATTAGTCAGTTGCACCCCCACCTCCTGTAACACCAACACCCCCCACCCCCCCGCACACACACACAGCCCTTTCACCCTTCTCACTCCCCCTGCAGCGAAGACTGTACACAAGGCCGTTGAACTAGAAACAGTTCTCCAAACAACGGACTGTCTGAACATCCAACTTAACTCATCACTTACCAACGCACTTCAGCTAACAGGGGTCAGGTGGTCGTCCATCGTTTGCTAATTGCTTTAGCATGACATCTTTGCTAACGTGTCCTTTCAGACATTGTGTAATAGGGTGGGAAAAATGTCCTGACACACCACAACACAGCAAGCAATGATTCGACTGAGAAGATTAAGAAGCAGTATTGGTTGAGATACTTAATGGTTCAGTTCTTTATTGATTTGAAAATGGATTGCTGATCTATTTTCTGCATTGAAGAAGACCAACACAGAGTTTCAGCATCAACATATACTGAATTATCTGAGACTGAACCGAGTGCAGAAACAGAGTAGTTGAATGTGAATAAGGTTTGCCACTGTTTAACCACTGTTCCATTTGAAAGATGTTTCTAAATATTGCATGAACCCCCGAAACAGTATCTGCACATAGAGAAGCATTAGCGCTTAGATGAAAAGCTAGAAATAATAGTGTATCTGAAGAAAGACATGACTCCCTGTACCAAAGATCAGGCAAATCCATCCATTTAAAGCATTGTTGCGGCATTGCATACTGAAAAGTTAATAAGATTCATCCAGGGAAGTGTAGACCCTCCGGCGTTGGACAAACCCGACCGCAGAAACTCCTCGAGATATTTGGAGGGATCTTTCCGAGTCGTTTCCCTAAACACACATAAGGGAAACCCAAAGAAATATGAGAGTGAGTCCTCTGAGGAGCAGAAGAGGGAGGAGTTATCTTTGTCTGATTGTGTTCCACTGACAAAATCCACTGAAACACAACATGGGAATTACTGGTTAAGAATTAAACTTTGAGTTTATCTCTTCCCTGTCAGACTAATAACCAGAGTGAGAAACTCCTCCTGTGTAATTGCACCTGTTATGGCAATCTGTGTATAGCGGTTTAACTTTGTCCCATTAAAAGCCAATTTAGCCCATTAATAATGATTCAGCTGCAGCGGTATAAACCTGTGCGGTGTCGGTAATGGCATAAACAGCTTCTTGAGCTGGTAATTACGTGGGGTAGAAGTGCTTAATAGCCCACAGCAGCAGCTTTTCAGTCACGCAAACATAGACAGATAACTGAATCAACAGGTCACAGCAGGCGTAGCTTGGTTTGTGGGAGCGGGGCAGAGTGATCCGGTGTGATTTATCACGCAGCAATAGCAGGGCATTGACACGGTGGCCTCTGTGACCCCCTACTCATCTCCCCAACTTCCAGATTCCTGCAGAAGCTACTGAGCTGGAAGTACTGAAGATGAAGGAGTTTGTGCTTGAAAGAAGGGAGTGATTGGAGGTAGTGTAGGTGGGAGGAGGGGCAGGGCCGATTAGACAATCCGGGGGGAGGACAGAGGTCAAAAAGGATTACAAGACAGTGATCCTCATATGGTACAGGCAGATGCTCTTTGGGTATCAGAGAAAATACACTTTAAAACTTATAGTTGCAATACTCGTCTACACCCTGAAGACTTATAGTAGTTGTGTACATTTGATTACATCTTACACAACTGATACAATCACAAGGATTCACCTCCAGTGAACCACTCACGGCATCTGTAGGTTTTGGGGTAATTAAAAGTTTTCTTCAACTCTCTGTACAGTGGTTCCTAAATGAATGTAATGCATAAGGGTATATATGAAAGGCTATTGTCGAATGGCCCAAGCAAGGGTAGTAAAAGGAACACTACGTTGTAGTAGATAATAAAAGTCAGGATTTTACGTATGGGGATGGTTTTTACTTTCAGTCCTACATCAACATGGCTCGAGTTGTAAACTGCTGTAAAATAAAATAATTTAATTTGGCCAGGCGGGGTTTTCTTTCCCCTCAATAAACAGGTTTATATGAGGGCAGTGATGAAGGCAGATACTTGTACGAGTCTACCCCCGTAATTCAGAAAGGGGAGTATTCTTCAAGCAGGAATACGACTCCGACGTCCAGTATTCTAAGAACCCTACAGTTGCTTTTAATAAGATGAAGTCATAATTTATACAACAGAAGGTCAAAGCATGTGGTCGCAATTTGCTTGTGTACCGAACAAGAACATAATGCATACAAACAGTTCTACTCTAACTCCTCTCTCATTTACACCCCCCGTGACTCTCCAACACTTTGACATCAATAGAATACAACTCTAAACAGGATTTATTCCACGTTAAATGAGAATGTATTCATGTAAAGATTCAATGTCAGTGTTTTGGTATTTTGACATTTCAGAACTCTCTTTGATATAAAACTACCATCATTAAGACGTTTGAGTGTTTCTGTTTTCCTCGGTGACCTTCACTGTTAATTGGACCAATCTACAAAAAAATGAATGCCAGATTTTACTCAAAAAGCATGCTGTCATAATAAAAAGGACATTTTTCTCTTGCATCTTTCACTGGAAGGACAAACTATACACAACGTTTTTATGAGAGCAAAGGTTTTAATTATCTGCGTGTAGACTGACTCAATACTTTTCGTGTGAGAGAAGCAAACAACTAATTAACTTTATAGTCACCAAGTTTGATTGGCTTTAATGAAGCAAATAAGTATTTTTGTGTATTTTAACCTCCATATCTGACAACAACACTTCACTGATTAACAGACCGGTAGGTATGTTCGTAAGAAAATATTAACCATAGGAATTGATGTTGATAATTCATAGTGAAGGCATCAGCATAGAAAAATATAAACAAAGTCCTTTCAAGGAAGATATGTAAGAATAAAACCACAATGTTCCCAGGGACAACACTGGTTCAACGCAGCGGCCGCCATTGCTGTTGTGATAATTTAAAGAAATTCAGGCTGCTTGGGCTGAAATTTGTAACTTTATTTCTCCCACATGCTCCTAACGTTTTACAGTTACTCATATCTACCCATATACCCTTTTCAGGTCGAATAGTATACTTAATAAAAAAAAGGATTTTAAAAACGTATTATGTCACAAATGTGATTGAAACGTTCGTACTGTCGACCCCTGCTGCACCAATGCACCACTGTAAAGAATATGGCGTCACACAAGTCTTAATGTTACTCATCACTCAGCGCCGACCACATTAGGCCATCCGCCTCATACTTGGCTAGCAGATTTATGCTAATAATATAGCTGCAGGGGTCTCGCTGAGGTAAAAAGGTCATCAGACAACATATATCAGGCTGGAGCAAACAGATGTGCATTGAAAAAAAAAAAAATCAATGACTAATCATGATGTATAAGGACAGGCTGTGGCGGTAAGAGGTCAGGATGGCATGTGTGGAGGGCTGAAGCAGACATTATTAAATCAGATGACAGATGAACTAAGAGTTGGAAGAGAGATCCGAGACAGCAGGTTAATAGATTGCAGCTTGTCCTATTTAATTGTGTGTTTGAACAAAGGAGAGAGCGACTCACGGAGAGTAAGCAGGAAATGTACTATACATAAATGCTGGCCTTCACATATCAGAGCAGATTTAATTAAAAAGGAGCAGGTATCCTTATCTACAGACAGATCGGTTTGTTTTCTCTCACCTCTTCATCACCATGAAGTAATTGGAATCCAAGCGTTAGAAGCCGGCCGTAAAATACAACAACGTCAAAGATAAACAATGGTGCGTCCGCACAAGCTACATTTTCAACATCCACTGACCTTCATGTGCAGCTGACAGGAGCCCTTCCATATCATTTTGACATTACTTACCATCCTTGGGCTGATGTCTGCAAATGCAGGCATGTGAGCCTGAGCTGACTCGGTGGCAGAGGAGGGGAAGGGAGATGAATAGATACTGAGAGATGCACTACCTTGAGAAATACATGTTTTCAACTGAAACAAGAGACAAATGATGTTCCCCCACCTGGGGATTCCAGAATAAACTCATGTAACCACCGCCAGACAACAAGTAGACGTTCGTTATACAGACACAGTTACTGCAACTCTCTTTTTAATTATTTAACTACTGAAATTACTGAAGAATGTAGACAGACTCGGAGCCCAAGGCTAATTAATTAGTATTCTCAACTCACCATCGGTGTTATCACACTCGATTATTGGGGTGATGCGCAGAGAGGTCCACTAAGGTGAACGCGGGCATCGTTTGCAATTAGAAAACAGGAACAACAGAGACAGTGCTAATGCTCTCCATTACAGTCAGTGCCTGAGGAATCGGTCTCCTGATAACCTCCTTTTGATTGGACACTTTAATCAAAAGGACTAAATGTCTGTGTTCCAATCTCATTATGCAGCAGAGCAGAGGAGAACACACTATTAAATTAGCTTCAAAGTCAGCCTGGAGCTGCCAAACCCGAGTGCAACATTCTGCCTGCGTCTGCACTGCTGCACCGGCCCGCCATGCTTTTGGTGAGTGAATAATATTCGGTGCTGCGAGGCAAAGGAGACCAAACTATATCTGGGAAACCTTTTGCACAGGGTCACTCACCCTTTCCTCTGCTTCACAGCCTCTAGTCTTTCATTGTTGTCTTACAAGTTCCGTACTTCCATTGTAGGTAAGTGGCCTGTTCAAATCAATTTCATCTCCTCTTTCTTGTCTTAACTGATGTACCTCAAAACTGATTAGATAAGACTGTCAAAAGTCACATTCCCTTAGTATCAGAGTTATGCCAGCCTCTAGGCCCTTACCAAAGGTGTTTTACTATAAGAAACACATCACAGCGTCTGGAGCCGTACACACAAGGCAGATTGAAAGCTGAGGAAACCACTCTGAGAACAAAAAAAATGATGCTGTCAAAGTTTGAGCGCTGGGCAATAAATATTAGCTGTTAGCTTCGATTTCTTTCCCCATGTGCCAGGAAGCTGATAGATTTGTGATCCAAACATGTATAGATTGTGAGTTCAAACTCCGATCCTGCTTTAATAATATTCTTACTGTAATGTGTCACTCTGGCTTGGTTCTACGTCTAGAAAAATGAATGAACACATTATATCTCTGTATTAAAAAGATAACATACTGATAAAAGAGCTGCGGTTTTTCTTGACTGCAACATTTATTTGCAGGTGACCTTATACAGTAAACTTTTTTATCACCTTGCTGCTTATCTGAAAAAGACCATGCAAAGAAAGACAGGGGAGAAATGTGTAACACACTCTTATTGGTACGGATGGCTATCAACTGTCCAATCATAATAATAAAAAGCCCACGGCAGCACAATTCAGCATGTGCCTGCATCACATACACTTACTACTTGGTCTGAAATGTTATTTTCTTCTGCCGCATCAAACAAAGAGGTCTCCTGATGTTTGCCATGTAGTTGCCTATGTGGATATTAGAACATTATTATGCACTCAGAGAGCGGAAACCTCTGCCAACATCCATGCAACAAAAATGTTGAATGGATCTGCCGAAATTGAATGGGTTCTTCCTTGGCCGATGCTAAATCCCTGCAATAATTTCAGCGAAAATAGTAGTTTCTGTGTATGCGAGGAGCCAAAAACTGAAGCCCTGCATTGCAGAAAATAATTGTGGTAGCAAGAGAGTTTATGTTGAGATGGGCACTGACATGTTTTGCTGCTGTTAATTCTCTCAGGAAATGCATGCAAAATCTATTCTCCGTCAAGATTAGCTATATCCCATTGCCTGGGGATTTGCAGCTCACCAGCAACTGTAAACCGGTAAGTTGCAAACATGCAGACATAAACTCAAAATATGCTCTTCTGTGTTTGTATGTATGTTAACATGCTGCTGACCACAGAGATCTCCTCGCCAGCTGCAGACAAGCATCAATTCTCCAATCTCTTGCATTCCACAAATAATTGCAGAGCTCCACTTTGGGCTGGATGACTAGGGCTGGACCATCTCTGCCCCGCAGACAATCAGCCCCCATGCCCTCCTAATGAAGCCCTTTAATTAGTCGTTAAACATGGGGACCGGCCATTGCTGTTTTGCCCCTGTTTTCTCTGATCTATAGCCATGACATTTCTGCTTGTGACTCCTCTAATTAGATTCTGCTGCGGTTCAAAATTAGCCGCAATACAAATATCACATGTGGGAGAAAAAAAACGCATAAAAAGTAGAATTTTCAAGTTGACTCAGCCCTAGTTTGTGATGGCATTGATTTTCCTCTATCAGACTATCAAGTTTCCATTTTTCTACTGTCACTGAATTCATGAACACATTTTACAGGAAAAGACACCTGCCTGGACACAGACGCCAGCGACAGATGAAGGGCTGGCTGTAGATTAATGTTTGTTTGTGCTGTGACATCCCTTCGTATAGATTCCCCCTATATGCGTACATGTGTGTGTTGACAGCATGAAGTGGCCCATGGTTGCAAAGCTCCTTGTGTGATCAATTAAACATGGAGACATCTTCCAGATCGGTAGCATCCCTTCTAGCCGAGCCCTACCTCTCTGATGGTGTATCATAGCAACCAGAACACTGGGGGGGGGGACAGCTGCGGAGCAGGCATAAGGACTGGAGTGTACATTAGAAGAAGACGATCCCTCTGTGGTGTGTTGTTGTTGACATTATACTTGTCCTCATATAATCAACGTTTCTTACAATAGTAAGGGCGGTAAAGTGATGATTCAACAATCACAGGACTTTTCAGAGACAGCAATTAAGAGTCACGTTGATTTGTGTTGACAATTGTGAGCTACGCAACTTAATCCCAAGCCATGATGTTTTTCCTACCCAAACCATCCACATCAATGGTTTGCAGAAACCTGAAATGCCAGCACTTAAATCTGGTGACTGGGCTGTGGGTTGATGCACTATGGACACTCCCAAACAGACCTGATGACACACTTGGAAGTCGATGCTAACTCACTCTTGTCCTTATTGCCTCGGACAGTCGTCAGAGAGACACAGTCAACCTTCATAATGACCACATGGCTCTTTGCATTACATCACTCGCTTCATGAACCTCTGAAGTAATCTTGTTTCTGTAAAGAAAAGTAAAGGGGGATCTGTGCAGTGGAATCAATTACTATATTATCTTACGGCACGGCACATACCACACCACCTCTGTGTTTAAAACATGGTGGTGGTAACCTACTCCTGACCTCAGCCTGACTAATTGTGCTGAGCTGCTGCCAGCACTGCAGCAAAAGCACAGCTGGAATAATAAGCCAGGCACTGCCAATGACACAGTCATTAAAAAGAATGCATGACAGCTTTGAAAAGAAAAGGAGAGTTCAATATGTGGCGATACAAATATGTGGGTAAACTTAAATGTTAATGGCCTGATTCATTGCATTTCAGGGTGGAGATCTTTCAAAAGCTCAATTGGAATTCACAGAAACATTACACCACCATATTCATTTTCCATCATCATCATCATCATCATCTCTTCCAGTTGTCCACAGAGACCGAGGCACCATATGGCTGCATGCTGCGGCTTGCATGCTGTTGCTTAGAGCTCCAACTCGGACAAGCAGCTGGCCAGCCTCTGCTGCCCCCCACACTGCAGTACAGTAAGAAATCTGTTCCAACTTTACACTTCCTACACGGAGCAATTTACTACTGAATTGTTAAATTACATCGGAGGCCTTAGCTTAATGACCATAAAGAGAAGGACCATTAGTGAGAAGACTGCTTGGCTATTTACAACCTCTGGATTGAAGTTGATATGCTCTGCTCCCGGTTTGGATTTTATGTGTAAATTTGCTTGATTGCCTTGTGGCACAAATGGAGATCGCTTCTTGCCACATTACAAGAAAACTGATATAAACATGGCAGAGACGTTCTCTCAAAGGCCAAACCAAACTGACTAGAAAAAAGTAACAAAGTATTGCGTTTTGGCCTGCAGTTAAACAGAAGGAGCTGTGGAGCTGTAGTAACATCCTCTGTGAGAAGAGGTTTTAAAAGGGAATGTGATCTCAGCTTACTAGCACAACAAAATAATATTACTGAGAAAAAGACGCTACCAATCAGCACTTAAAAATGTCTTTTTCTTTTAGTTTTCAATTTCCATCAAAAAAATGTGGGTAGGATCTTCGGACTGAAGACAGTTCAAAAAAGGACAGACAGCTAAAATGTCCATCTTTTTTGAGAACCAAAGGGGGGACTAAAGAAATGGACAAGAGAAGAAAGCGCTATAGACAATAGTATAGACTATGATGACGTTCAGATCACAGATGTGCAGACACATGCAACATGTTAAGCAGAGGTACACCGACTGTGTTTCCAACATCAACATAGGAAAACATCATCATCCATCTCATCATAAATACAGGCGGATGCATTCTACCTTTCAGCACATTCATAGCTCAACTAAACAATTACACAAACTTCTGCAATATAACTAGAAAAACAGTTCTCATAAAGTATGTTACAGTGAGGCTTTTCTTCCATGCCGCACATGGAATTGTATAATACTAACATAATGGAAAGATTTCTCTTAGCAAAGTAGAGCTTGTCCCTGCACATTCTTTCGAAAGCATTATAAGAAGCAATGACAAACGTACCCTACCTGAGGCCAGCTATTACAACTCGGATTGTTCAGGGGATGACAAACACAACGTCCTAAGACTTCTTATTGAGCTGAGGAGGCGTTTTCCTGGGAAAAATGCCAAAGGACGGATCTTACCTTGACGGATTCTTTGCTTCTGTGTGGTGTGGGAATTTAGGAAAGAGATCAGGCGATTTTTCCTGTCTCCTCAGCAAATCAGCTGTGACTGAGCCTGTATGGGACCTGCTGGTGGCTGGGAGTGTGTACAAGCATGCGCTCACATAATCTCACCCTCATCTGTCACAGTGGGAAGGGCCATGGGTATGATCACATCACTACTACCTCACTGAAAAGAATCAAGGTACCTGATTCAAAGGAGCAACTCGGCGTCGGGCCTTTCTGTTTGCACTATGACCCATGAAGGTGGTCGGAGGTTTCACAAAAGACCACCAATGTTCTTCCACATCTCCTTTGTCAAATTATACCAACCGGTTGAGAACATACCATTCTTTGAAATCTAAATACTGGTCAGGGATCAGAGCCCACATCTGTTGTTTTTTTCCCAGAGTTCTTAGGCCTTGAAAGTGGATTCCATTAACCTTAATAGTTGATGGGATGGAAGATCAAAGAAGGAGCAGTAAGGGAATTGAACACGTGTATGTGCACTGAAACTGGAGCTGGGCCTTGCAGCGTTACGGCAGAAACTCTCTGCATATGACATCAGACCACCAAGAATCCAAATAAACAGGTCCAGCCACATATGTAGCATACAGAGTGTGTTGCTTCAGGCTCCTCTGCATCAGTGTCTTTCTACTTCTTTATTACTTCTGTGTCACTTTGTTGAACTGAAGTCATTTGAAATCAAAGCTAATAAAATGTTTTCTTTTTCCATTACCAGGGTTCTACCAGAGATACAAGGACCCGTGTTTGTCTTCTGAAGAAATAAAACGCACATCAGAGAAGTCTAGACTCCTTACTTAGAAAAGGCCGGGGCAATTAGATACAGATAAAATGATTATATTGTATTACGCAAAGATGCTCTGGTTTTGAGACAGAGTTACAGTAAGGCAGCTTTTGGTCTACAAGAAAGATAAAAAAGTTACGGTTTGAAACAGTCAGATGAGAGCAATAAGCAAGCAAGTATAATGTTCCATTAATGAACGAGCAATCCTGTTAAATTATAATCATCTCAATATTGACCAAAATTATCAGCATGTTTTGCCAAAATCGAGCAGAATCGTCTTAAATTTTAATTTAAGTTACATGATAGTGCAGAGAGAAACTAAACCAGGTTTATTGACAGAGGGGCGAAATAATGTTTGTCAAATAAGCCAGCAGGGGTGATGAATGCAAAGCTATTAGCCGAGTAAAAGCAATCAATCACAGCCTGAGAGGACGGAGCAGGGGAAAAGTGTGAAACGTCAAACAGACATGAGCGATTGAGCGGGAGTGAACGAATGACAGGAGAAGACTGACCGGGATACTAGTGGAGAGAGGGAGGGAGCGAGAGCGAGAGACCGATCATGAAGATCAAGACAAAGGTAGTGTTTGAATGAACACACAAGTGACCATCTGCCTGCCGCAGCGGTGTTTTTCTGCATGTGCAGATAACAACAGATGTTTACGGTTTAAAACAGACCATCATGGTTATAGCACGTATAATGCCTTCAGGACCACATAACTTCACTCTGAACAACTTTCCATCATGACGTCACTTCTCATTTCTTAAAGCATCAAAAAAAAATAATTAAAACCAAATTTATCAGAAAAACAAGCATTTGAGCATAAACGCCTCAAAGCTGAGGTTAGTTCCATTGGGTACCGGTCCACTTTATGACCACAATGATTATTACACCTGTCATCGCTCCAAGTCCCAGACTGCATTGACATTCCATGGTCACCAAATTGCTGCTCGTCTCTTCCCAGGCTCACAGTTTCAGTAACACGCCTGTAGACTCTTTTCACCACATTAACAACACCCGGTTCTATACACAAAACAGCACTGAAAACAGGATGAATTTTCATTCATATGAACTTGCCAAGAGGAAACTATTGTTGGAAGGATTCTCTGTCTGCAACCTGTTAGTACATTAGAAATATAAATAGAGCTGGGGGGGTTAAAATGTCTTGCCAATGCACCACGGCTCCAATATGAGTTAGCAGAAAGAATTATTCATCCACTTTCCTGCAGCCTTGCAGGCTTGTCCAAACACAAGCCTGCCTTAACAACTGCTATGCTCCTACCTCCCCAGGTGTATATGAACTCGACTGAAATATAATATTCAGAATGCAGTGTTGATATAAGGTGTTTCACTCGAGATAATCAACAACTTGCTAGCGGAGTGGCTGTTATATTACTGGCTGGCTGTAGGCAGGACCAGGTTCCAGTTCTCGGGGGTGGGGGGGGGCATATGGTTGTGATTAAAACAGGGGCAGCGGAGCACCGCGCTTACATTAGCATGCTGCCTAAGGGGATATGGAGCGTTATGAAGGGCTGTGGCAGTCACAGGGCCCAGTCAACCAAGCTCGGAGTTTACAGGAGAGAAACTGAATGTTGTGATATGATGCCGGAGTGTAGCTTTCTACCTGTCTGCTGTCTCATCAAGTTCATTCCTTTGTAGTAACTCACATCAAGTTTGAGAATTTCTGCAGTTGGATAGGTTTCTTGAGGTTTAGAGTAGAGCATGGCCAGGAAGAAATGTTCAAATGACATGAAGGTTCGATCTTGTTTGCTGGGCTAAGGTGCTTCCGTTTTATTTTTTCAGAAAATAAAGTAGATAACGGTATTATTATATTCATAACTGCTGATGTTGCATAGTGTGTTTGTTTGCATTAAATCTATGTCTTTTGGTGGTCATTTCCAGTACTTGCAGTGGGGCTCATGCTGTGTAGTGCATGTTGCACCAGCCGTGGTGAAGGCCTATTACATCTCTTTGTTGGCTGCTTCATTCTGCTGTTAATTCCATAAGAAGTCATTCATATAGCCTAGCTTAATAATGCCTTTTGCAGCACCCGCCGCAGTGTGTAAACGATTGTCTGCCTGCCCAGTGGGGAGACCGACAGACAAGCTGTAAGCAGGGTGACAACATTACATAACTGGTAACACAAGCTCTTGGTTTCAGCACATTGCCGGGCTGGGGTCGGGTTCAGATGTTAATGTCAGAATGCCTGTCAGGTTCAGGGCGGGCCTGGTCACAACACTCTCGGGCTTGGGCGGGTTCAAACAGAAATATGAGGCCCGATTAAGGGCTGAGAGGGTGATCTCAAGGCAAGATACGAGGAATTACCATCTCTAAATTAAGTCTGTGTATGTGGAGGTAATCCCTATCTCTTGTATGATTAGAACAACAAAGACGAGAACAAAATGGTTTGACAGAACAAAAGCTTGGAGAAAAACCTGATACAGTGCAGCATGCTTTAGCTTACTGTCTTGAGGGGAAGAGCACATCAAAGGAAGGACATGAACTTTGAGAACATCACCGAGAGATAGCAAGAGAACAGTATGAGTTTGACGGAAGGTACGGCTGAAAGACAGAGATGGATGAAGGAGCAGTGGGAGCGCAGGATGAGGAGGAGGGTTTGTTTGAGTATGTTTACACACCTCCTCTTAGAGCAGTGGGAGGCAATCATTATTGCAGACAAGCTGCCACATCTGACACAGCTGAGTATGCAATATATCCATCACACATACACAAACACGCATGCAGACACAATCACACTCACAAACAAAGGGATTACAGAAAAACATTCACATACTTTTATATAATCAATCTGTGAAGCTCACTGCGTTCTGAGAGTTAGTTTGTTGTTTTGCAAGTTTTCTGCAGCCTGATCATCTATTTATTCATGAGACAGGGAAAAAGAAAAGTTGCATTAGCTTTTAGCATTGTGTTGTGGTGTTGTGCATATGACTGTAATAATGAAAGTGGCGGTACATGGGAACTAAAATTAGCTCTGGTTCTTGAAATGACATCAGATCTTCAGGATTTCATTCATCATCCTGAACCTCATTTCACCATATATATTTTTCCACATACAACAGCTGCACGGCCTATATTAAAATCAGTGAAGCCCATCCAATTTAGAAGTTTGACAGCTGAACAGCCCTGCATTAAGAAAGCACAGCCTCTGCCGCAGATTTGTTTTCATGCTCTCCATCAATGCTGTTTCATCCACAGAGAGAAGAACGTCCATCTGGAACTTGTGTCAAGAAGGTCTAGACAGATTTTCAGAAGCATGTTTTTCTGTGGACAGCAGCACCTGCAAAATGTTGCTGTAATAGACAACTTATTTAACCTAAAGCTGCAGATTGAAAGGAAAAGTGGAATTTATGAGAAAAGGATTCAACAACCACAACACACCTCACCCCAAAACATGAAATCCATGAGAGTGATTTGTGGCAGCTGATCATTTGCACAGTCCAATTTGGCTGGAATAGGCAGGAGGACCGGCAGGGCACGTCCATTCCTCCTGACATGAAATATGAAGGTAATATCTGTTGCCGTCTGTTGGAGGATCCCGACAGTTTAATGATTCACCCAGCGATGTTTGATAAGCACACACACACGCACATAAACTAGAAAATGATACCACCCAATCCAACCCTACATTATGAATTAAAAAAAGACATTACAGTCTGGTGGTTATTTTTAAATGAATGTGTCAACAAAGATCAGAATAACAGAATACTTAATAGTTAATTGTCAACTGGCTCAACCGCCTCCCCCAACAACCATCATCCACCCATCAGTGGCCTTGCTTTGGCCTCGCTCTCATTCATGGTTCACCTGACGTTTGTCAGGAAAAAGTGACAGCACCACAAGAACAGTGTCAACATAGTCACTGTTTAGTGTGGGAACACAAAGAGAGCCAGGCACCCAGACCAGAGAGGAGGGGCCACGAGGTGACACTGGCCCAGGACTGAGTGACGCGCCTGGGGTGGGTAATAGGCCAACAACGGGGGGGATCTTCCTTCAGGCAATGGGAGAAGAAGCATGAAGAAGAAGATTGAGATGGGGAGAAACTGTGGCATTAGATTGAGTTTACCCTCATGAGATGTAATTGGATTCCAGGCGATACGGGCTTGGGGAAAAGGATGGAGGACAGGAGGAGGTGACTGTACAGAGAGAATAAGGGATATGAGAGGAGGAGGAGGAGGAGGAGGGGTACAGATTGACGGGGAAGACGATTGATTTCAGTGGGAATGAGTCCCAGGGGAGGAGATGGAAGTGGTTTGATTGGTGGGAAAGCACCGCCAGTCTTCTCCTCAGCTCCTCGGGGCTTCTCCGGCATCATGAGGCGATGAAGCCAACAACAGCCACTGGAAGTAACTGTACACGCCCAGATTTTATGACCCACAACATATTGTAAAGATGAGAGAGAAATCCCCAGAGAGAGAGAGAGAGAAAGAAAAAGAGGGTGAAATTAAGTTAAAAAGGGTGTGAGCTAAAATGCTAATGAGATCAAAATTAAGTAATCTCTGGTTCCCTCTGATTCCCATGACTCAAAGCTGAGAGTCTCCCAACGTCTGGGAGAGCAGAGATTGAGGTGCCAGCATGTTATTTTACTACACTATTTAAAAACGTGTAAATCTAATAGTACATTTCTCTATCTTTTGAAGATCAATCAGATTGTCAACCAGAAAGCTTAAGTGTTTGAGATAGCAGCAGCGGGGGAGCAGTATGGATGCACCGGAAAAGGTGTATAAAAAGGCAACACAGACAGGCTTAATATAAACCTGCTAACCGTCATCTTACACCCTAGTAAGACCTACATTTTACTCCACCTGTCATTTACTATACTATAAATACATTGATGGAGCTCTGTGGTTGACCTGGACTGCAGCACACTTTCCGCGGTCAGGTAGACAGAGACCTCCGTACAGCTGGCACTTAGCAGGGCAGAAGAACGTCAGAGACACGGACCAGATGAGCAGGTATACACACAAATACACACATTAAAGCAACTCATATATAACCTCCCTTCCTGTGTCTGCTCCAATTCATTTGAATCTCAGGCAGCTGGGAAATGTGTAGTGGGGTCGGTGTGTGTGTGTGTGTGTGTGTGTGCGTCTGTGGCTTCTAGCTGCCAAAAGAGTGTGTAGAAGTTAAGCCAGGATCACAGCTTGGATGGGCGATTTCCCCTCATATTCGGCCACATCTAAGCATAAAGCAGTGAACGGTCTAAACACAAGTTGGTTCATCTGTACAAGGGAAATACAAATCTTCTCTTTGTAACAGTGGCATGTGGCTCAGACTCATGTGATAATGAAAAGAACATTGGCAGGAGTTGACGTTTTATGAGCAAACAGTGGCTGCATACAGGCCCTGACTCGTATCCAATAAAGAAGGAATCGCCTGTGGAAAATGGTATGAAAATATAGAGCAGGTCTATGTTTAGAGCGACAAAACAAAGTCATTTTTTTATGACCTTGTTTGTGCCTTTTGGCATACGATGATTTGCACGACCGTAATAGCTGTATTTAGACCACACATACAAGTCTGTATGCCAGTGTACAGCTGCCAGAACATGCCCGCACACACGCACACGCACACACACACACACACACAGAGGGCCTGTGGTCAAGAGTCTGGATACTTAGAAAACAAAGCAACACACTTTTCCTCAGCTCTCTTTTACAATGGAGAGCGAAGCTGTGACATCATTTGTTTAAATATAACTACCTTCCCAGCAACCGTTTTCCTGTGGAAACATTAAGGCGATTTTCCCGAATTTCTCTGCTGCCTCTTCAACGTTTCAAAGTAAACTCTTACATCCTGCACACGGACATTTGTAGCTTCTTCATTATACAATTGACAAATGCCGGTGTACTTGCTGCAGAGATAATTACACCACTTTGGCAGATCTTGATGAAAATACTCCCATATGTATTATAACTGAAGTAAGTTATCAGCGCACAGTTCCTCGTGCTAATCCCTTGGCCTTGTCTCTTCGGCATGCCAAAGATTAGTAGAAACTGGAAGTGAGGAGCGACCACAGTCTATAGCTTTACTGGGAGGGCAAGAATGGGGAACAAAGGTGAATGCACATGTTAGGGCTTACTGGTAAATCCACATATGCATGACAGAGGAATGGAGAGCTAAGGAGGAAGGCTCTAGCTTGTTATCATTAAATGGCAAGAATCAAGTATTTTGTTAAGTACTACTTGCTATAAAACTTGTGAAGAATTATGTGACAGAAAAATGGATGAATTTTTATGGTCTCGTCTCATAGCCCTTCATCCTACGTAGTCGAGCTGAGACACAACTCTAAGCAGATGTTGACAACAACTCTGTTGCACCTCTCTGGTTGTGCAGAGAAATGGCAGGAATGTGGTCTGTCCGTACTCAGACAACTAAACAAAGTTATCTGCCTGCAACATCATGAGACCAAAAGCACGCTTCTCCCCTCCCCACCAATGTTTATCTGTTACTCTCCGTGTGTGTGTGTGTGTGTGTGTGTGTGTCTGTAGATTTTGTTTAGTAATCAGCCAAGTCCCTGGAGATGACCTCCGCCGTGGGAGTTGAGACCCTGTTGCTGTGGCAACCATAAGGTCATTTAACACCAGTCACCTCAGACTCTTTGTTTACACTCTCAAGATGAACAGAGGGAACAGAAGTGGCGGAACAGAGAGTGCTTAAGTGTGGCATTTAACCAGGGTGAAGACACATCGGCACAAATGGATAGATAATCAATCTCTCTTAAGTGGCATCAGCTCTGAGATCTGAGGCACCAAGTCACCCAGACACTTTTATCTGGGTCAAAGAAATTTCAAACGTTACACGCAGGGAGGTTCGAGTGGCCCTGGGGAATCCACCATGAAGGTACAAGTGAGGAAACAAGAGTGCAGTGAAAACAGGGGCACATGCGGGTATGGTCCCGTTTCCAGGGAACATTTAGCCGCCAATGCACCTGCTTACATGTGCTTTGGAAGTATGCTCTAGTTTCACCCCAACCTGTCTAACTGGCTTTGCTATGTGAACAGGTGCAAACGCACCACACACACACACACATACCAAAGAGGTGAGAGGGGATTAATAATTACTGATTAGCATATTGCTTACAAATTGTATCTGTATTAAGGAGTAAACCCTGAGGCACGACTACAAATGAACAAATACTGTTTTGCTTGACCGAGTATATCTGCTCGATCCTATGAGTAACACACAAACCTTGATATCCATCACTTATGTGTTCATGCTAAATGACTCCAGCCTGACACAGACATGTTCCTGGGCTGCTAACTGACAGCAAACATGAAACTTGATGATACACATGAAAACAGCCCTGACTGGCTGTATAGGATTCCAACCATTCCTGATCCGACTGAGGCTGCATGTAGCTTATAAACACCCCAACTTACTGGTAGTATGGGTGAAGACACGAAGGGCTTACATACTTTGAAAACTATGAGAAAGATAAAAGCATGTTGTCTGTAGCTGGTGGCATTACATCAGACTCTGGATTTTTGGGGAATACCAGCTCCCGATAGAAGATTTAGTGTTACAGGGTGTTAATTCAAACCAGAACATGGGAACTCTAAAAGTGAAGATATGTACTAGTTTGTCAGGAGCTGAATGCCAAACTATAACTGCACTGTTTGTTTTACATACTTGACACATATTTGAAAATGAACGTGATAGTCTAAACCAAGAAAATCTAATTAATCCATCAATAAAGCTTTCAACTGATAACTTCAGAGGATGCCATTAGTGT
>CAAKHC010008457.1:2283-23302 GCA_901007825.1 Macroramphosus scolopax | reverse complement strand
CTGAACATCTTCCCTTTTGGAGGGAAAGTCAGCTTCAAATTGGCTTTTGTCAACGAGAGTTTGTATTCTGTCCCTTTCATTGAGCTTCTGCCAAAGAGCTTGGACAGCAAAATTGAAAATGCCTGTTTGCTGCAAAAAAGCTGCCTGTGGGAGACCTTTGCTAATGCTAGAGGACCAACTTGTGCCTTTTTCTATGCTCACTGTTGCCTTGGTGTAAGATGTTTGGATAAAACTGTCACTGCTTCAGCAACCTCACTGTTTTAAGTCTGGCTCTCCGTTCCACAGATTATTTCCCCTACACAGAGTTTCATCAGCATCTGTTTGGTACAATTATTTGTCTATTTAAAAATTATTTGATATTAACCACTGGGTTATTTGCCCACAAGTATCCTATTTTTTCTAGGTAGTTGTCTCTTATCATACTTGCACAATAAATGATTTATAATATGCTATTTCTCACTGGCAGTCTTGAGTAATTAGAACTTACGATTGTACGTTGTTTTCCTGTTGTCAACAATCAGCCATCATCACATACCAGTATAACCCAGCACAGTTGAACAGCCACACAAATTACTAACCTCTGAAATCACCTGTAAAATAAATCAACACCTCTCTCAAACAGATTCAATAAAAAAAGAACATTATAATCCTCACGAAGGAAGAAATTGTTGCACGGCTGTTGTATTATATTGCATCAGTTTACCTTAATTGGCAAGTGAGTGTATATACATGACCTGTTTATTATGATTGAGGACTGCAGTAGAAAGCACAATGGGCTCTGGGCTGTGGGTAACAGGCCAGCTGGGAAAGTATTGAGAAACAGTTTTCATGGGATTTGTTGACGGTAGGAAAATGTGTTCCAGCTGTCTCCACGCCGGGAGAGGCGGACAGGCTGTCAGTGGGTTTGTTCTTGTTCCTGTAGACTGTCATGTGTCATTAACAGTTATAGTACCTAATACCTTGGAACAAGCCCCTGCACCAACTGATGGCTTGTCATCATGATACATGTGAAGTGCAACAAATAGTCTATCTCCTCTTTCAAAGACTTCAGGCTACGGCCGGTGATTGATGACTATGACCACATTGAGTGTGCAAAAGGTTTTTCCTCTTATAGTGTGTTTGTAAAACCCTTTATCCTGGCTGTTTGTAAACCACATGAATAAAAGATGTGAATTTCTAGAAAATGTTCCCTCCTCAAATAGCTGATCTTTTAATGTTTTTTTTAATAATGCTAGTCCATTATATATTTCAAAGGTGCAATTTTGTAGCTAATCTTAAAAATGTTGCTATTCATATTCCACACACCAAACCAATAGGAGGCAACACATCAGGAGGTTGAGGTGTCCACTTAATAAGAAACAAGAAAAAGGACATAGTATGGAATGTTCTGGGGCTCAATGTACAATTTTCCCCGCCACACAGCCAGGTAGAGAGCGCAAGACCTAGATAGTTAGTCAAGATGCTGCCCTCTGGCACAGCCTCGGCTTCTTCACACCGTATTGACTCACCCTTAAGGAATAAAGTGGTATTACAAGACATGAAAAACTGGCACCAGTTTACTCTGGCTTAAATTATCCCCTAACAAATTATCTCAGTATTGTAAGCACGTAATTTAAAATTGTTGAAACGACATTGAGTTGAACTCTTCCCCGGCAATGCACATTAACCTACCATTTATCTGCAGCACTGTGTGCTGTATGTAGGAAGCAAAGCAGCTCCATCATGGCTTAATAATAGAACAAGTGGATGCTCTATACCTAGTATCCATCTGCAGGCTACACGCTGACATTCAGCCCAATTATTCACACTTGCATGAATTCCACCACACCCAACAGGAGAGGATGTCCTTTAAAAAGTTAAGACAGCATACTAAAGTTATGCCTCTTTGATCCTCCGGGCATCTTTATGTTATTTTCTTCAGCTATGCGTCTGTGCCTGCTCACACTGTATGCAGTGTAGATCGCTCTTTGGAGAAACTGTGGTTTTGAATATTCTGTGGTATTTAATGGATGTGGTTACATTAGCTATACTGTACACTCACAAACATTCAGGGGTTTGACGCATACATGAGGTTCCCAGATATGTTTGCGTTATCACTAAGAGCTGTTTTGCACAAAAACAGCTCTTAGTGGATATTAGCAGTCAGAAAATGTAGAGAAGAAATCTAAGGGATCATTTGCCTTCATCATTTCACACATTATCTTTGTTTCTCTGTCTCTGTTGCAGGGTGACCCCGTCAGATGGAGAGACATCCCCCTCAGGTGCCCCCGAGTCAGATGGGCCTTTAGGTGCTACTGGTGGCGCCGGTGCTATGGCAATGCCTGCCACCTCCACCCTCTCCTTGCCCGTGAGCCAGGGTAAACCTTCGTTGCGTCGCATCAAAGGCCGCATTCACCGCAGCAAGAGCCTGGACAGCATTGATCTGCTTGACTCCAATGTAAGGCTAACTCAACACTTTCCAGTACTCGTGCCAGGAGATGAATGCATTGACGTTATCACACCAATGTGCAGTGCAGTTCACATAGATTAAATTGAACCAGTTAATTTATTCAGTTTTTCTTAATTAAGCTGCTCCAAGCTAATCTCTTTCAGTAGATCTTCCTCCTGCGAACATGGCAATCTAAATTAATTCCTGCATAGCCTTTTACTTTAGAATCACAGAGATTGGGTTTGAAAGCTGAGAGAAAACATTGTGAGTGAGTTTTACTACTTACACAATGCGTCACTTCATGCAGAAAGTGAAAGACATTACGCCACAGTAAAAGTACTCTGTGTTTGCATTGAATTATGCAGCAGTCCAAAAACATAAAACAGATCATGCTTCCAAGCGGTGGCTCGTGGTCTTACCCTTCATAAGGATTTCTTGTGATCATCAGTCAGGTGCAGATATATCCAAAGACTTAATGTGTCATTTCAAATTAGCTTCCAATGGAGTTCAGACTCGATCTTACAGACCTGACGGGCACAATTTGTATACAAATGTGCCATTTTTCTATTGGAATCTGGGTTAATTTGTGAATTGAAGTCCTTCAGACATGCATATGAACTGACTTCAGCAGTACCACTAGCTGCTACTGAATTATCACTTGCACATGCCATGCCAGGTGCGGTAAATCCTCGGGTGCCTTAAAATGTTAATGCCATTAGCTGCCTCAAGACCTGTCGACACTCACGTTCATCAGTTGCAAAACTGATGCGGTGAGTTCACCGCTCTCCCGAAACATGAGAACTTGCAAAGAACACACTGTAATGTGTTAATGCACAACACTGCTAATATAACACTGTGAGATGCACCATGACAATGTTTTTAATTTAGTTTATTGTGCTTTCTCATAATAACAAAATGTTGATTTTTAGAATTAAAAAAGTATTTATATGGACTGAATCATTTTAATTCGACAACAACCAGGGATCACACTACGCTGTGATGCTTCTGCAGCGGAGGACTAAAAAAAGAAAAACCCTAAAACAAACAAATCAATATCACTAATGAATATTGATTTTTGGGTTCCTGCTGCAATTAACATTGTACAATACTGTATAAAGTACAAGCTGTGGTCACTAAATTACAGATGTTGTCATTTAATGGGAGAACAAGCGTTCATGAATGTTTTCATTCAGATTTAACCTGCACACACAGCACACAGCACAAACAAACACACACACACACACACACAAACACACACACACACACACACACACACACACACGCCCACCCAGGATGACCTTTGGTTATGTAATGTTTCTTTGGCTTTCAGATGGGCACAGTTTAACACATTCCATATGTTTCTCTCTATGACAGGTTTATTCTCATGAAAAGTATTAATCTGATAAATGATTGGGTAAGCCGCTTGAAGCTAAAAAGCCTTACTAACTCTGGGATTGTCCATTGAGCTGAGAACTGCCTTTGGCCCGTCCTCTCCAGCAGTCAACTCATGCGTACTTGTGTGTGTCTGTGTGTGTACCTGTGTGTGTGTTTATGAGTGGTGTGGGCAGTTTGGCTTTTGGGAAAGCGACCAGCGGTTTATGGTGTAAAAAGCATGCCAAACTACTACTAATGCACTGCATGCTCGGTAAGGCTGCTTTTTGTGGCATGGGACCACAGTGGATACACAGATACAGATAAATCTCTCTCATGCACAGCACTACTGAATATCTCTCTCCTCCCTACTACTCTCTTTATTTCTTGACCCTTTGTAGATGTCTCCTTTAATAAATCTTCACAGTGTGATGTTTCCTCATCCGCCCCCGTCCTTCCTCCCCATGTTGACAGTCTGCAGTGTGTGTGTGTGCGTGCGTGTGCTCGTTGGGTGTTCAGTATTTTAATGGCCTTAATTGGGAGCTGCCTGGTGTGCCTGTGTAAGTAGTCATTATTCTTCCCCTCCACAGAAACCAGCCAGTCGTCAGAGCAGGAGTGGGACTCGTTATCACTATGATTAAGAGTCACAGCATTTGCAGTCCACATGAGTTACTCCATAATTGATGTGAAGGAGGGTTGAAGGTGGACAGAGGAAGTCGCAGGGTGCAGGTGACAAGTCAGGGACGTGCTCAGAGATGACACGGCACAGCCACCCTGAATGATGCTGCATATACACATGCTCGTCAGTTTGATTGAGTTTGTCAGCTTGATTGACTGCTGGCATGAATTTCCTGTCAGCTTCGAATTTTGAGACAGAGACAAAAATATCTCATAGATTTTTTAAAACATCCTTGAGTGCTCTGCTGTGTGATATTTGGCATTGAGCCGTCTGGCCTAAATCTGTGTTTTTTTTATACCTTTTCCGATATGATGGGAGTAAGAGCAGAGGTTGGTTGTAGTGGAGATGTTGAGGCAGATGGCCAATGAAACTTAAATGTGACTTTGCTGTTATGTCATCCGCAAAAACCTTTATCACCCATGGTGCACTTTTAGGTTGAGTGGGAGATGCGTTGTCGACCTGTAGCAGCCTTGTTACCAAGTTGAAAACTATTTGAGGACAATATTGTTTTCAGACCAGTGTTTTATTGCAAGGAAAATGCTAAATTGTATAAAAATGTTTTCAACGGTGAATCCCACCCTTTAGCTAACATTAGAACAAATTTACGTAATTTTAAAGGTAGAATTTGAACCTAGCCAACAAGCTGTTTGGCGCAAACACCTTCATGTCAGGTCTCGTAATACCACTTCGTACCTTAAGAGGCAACAGTGAGTCGCTGTAGCGTGAAGGAGTCGCTGTGCTACTCCAGTCTCTCTCCCAGTCTCTTCACTCTCCGATATTGAGTCACTGTAGTGTGAAGGAGCAGCAGCTTTACGAGAAGGGCTGCATCTCTAATCATTGGTCTTCCTCTCTCTGGAGCTCCTGAACCGGCAGCGGTGATAAAAATGTGAGGATACTCACTGTTTCATTATGTAACAGTGTCCAGACTAGCCAACCTACACAGGAAACTGATCTCAGCAACAGCGTTTGGATAAATTGAGAGTTTCCTTATTTCTTACAGTAGGGATGGTCACCCACATCTTCTGGGGATATATTGCCCCCTATTGGTTTGGAGGGTAAAATATGTGGTGCTAGCTTGTTTATCTGGGAAGGGAATTCATTTATTTTCTAAAATCATCTGCTTTCTAGGCCAGTTATTGAAAGTAATTAATGAGAAAACAAAACAACCCTTTGATATCTGATGGACAAACTGTGATTATCCTGTTAATGGCATTAAAACTGTCACAGCGTGGGCTAGCTCATCCGGCAATAGCTTCTTCACAGGCTGGCATACTTTTCCAAATCTGTCCGTAAATACACGAAACATTAAATACATTGATGTGAATACTGCAGAAAGTATTTCAGGCACCACAGAAGGCAAGTCTGAGTTGGACAAGGAGTCGGAGCCGTAGTGATGCTTCACAGTATTATCTTTAAAGACCATCCATCAGCAAGTATAGCCTTCAAACACAAACCCAGTCTCAAGAGAACCTGAGAATTCTTTCTGAAGTCTGCCTCCCGTCTTCCGACCTCTCACATCCATTTCCTCTCTTTTTTAGATCATGCTGTGCCAACAGTACATCTCATTGCATATACAACATGTTTTATCCAACACAATATTATATAATACTTTCAGATGTTCGGATGGGACACTCAGGCATTGTATCTCAATGTCCTCAGCCATCAAAAATATTGAAGATGCAGACTAAAGAAAGGCCTCCGGATCCATTTCATCTCACTCTCTCTTTGCAACAGTATCGCCTGCTTGGAGCATGTTACCAAGATACATTAGCTTCAGTTCTTTTACCCTGCAGTAGACCATCATAAGAGGGCCATGAGTGTATGTCTCAACCATGAATAATAGATAGAAGAAATTATCTACTTCATAATGCAGTATTTTCCTTCTTTTACTTGCAGCTATTTTTGTATAATAAAAAAAAGCGCTGTGAAGGCTGTGAAGAGAGGAGAGTCTGTCTCTACCTAAAATGAGTGAAATCCCCTGGGATTTTGGCTATTGTTTATTCGAAACAGACCCCTCTATTTGTCTTCCAATGCAAAGTAGGTGCCAATGTGCACTTCACTCTGAAACGAAGGGATTGATTCCTCTCATCGGTTTCATTGGGTGGATGGATGTGTTTACAAGGATGCACGTGTGTCCCTGCAAATTGTGAAATATGACCTGATGTGCAGAGTCCTTGAGCTGAAAGCACACGCTGTTTGTGTGAGATTCATGTTACACAGCTTTTTCTCTGAAAACCGGGCTCTCGTCTGTGTCCTTGTACATCTTTCAGTGCTGTGGTCTTCCTATTACTTCTTATTCAGTCTAAGTGATACAATAGAGAGATACCAGTGCACTGATTGAAATACTAGAATGTTGTTCCTGTTTTTTCCTTTTTTTTTGCATTACAGTTAGTTGGCGACAGTTTATCCTGGAAAGCTTGACCGCTTGAATGCATTGTCTATGTTCAACCCATGGGGTTTGAATGGATTTTGATTGGACAAGCACAGCTATTCGGATGTCAGCTTGTTGAGTAAGCGAGTCCTTAATCACACAAGCTGGTATAAAGATAAAGATCCTCCTGTCCACATGTTGTTGTTGTCGTCTGCTGAATGTTCTGTATGGGATATCCTCAGCCCACAGACACAATATATATTTTTAATGTTTTCTTTCTTTTGTGGTAACATGTTTGAATCAGACTCAAATGCATTTATATAACTAATATGCCAGTTTGGTCATCGTCATGTGAATGCATTCTCCTTTAATGTAAAAACAAATGCACATACACACAGTATGTTTTGACTTCACATAACCGTTGTTTGATGTACTAATAAGACTTTAGTGGAAACAAGCTTTCTTCCACTACTTAATGGGCCATACATTGCAATTTCTGTTAATGTCCTCTGGAAATGTAAAATAATGGATTCATGCAGTTGTGTTCATGCTACTAATTGATGGGAGTAATGATAGAAATCTTCTCAGATATTTTACACCGAAATCCGAGCTGAAGTCCTCACCCCAGGTGTTATGCAGGAAAGAAAGGATTTCTTGTGAGGATTTTCTCCACATGTTGAAAATCTGCCTAAAAATGCTTGACATTATTCCAAAAGTTGCATTTCTAAAGTTTTATGCACCGTTTTCAAAGTTTCTAAACTTGCAGAGCGCAGCGTTATCCTCCTGTGGACATTGAACATTCTTCATCAGGTACTCTGTTGGACAGATCGCTTGTTTTTTGCCAGGCCGATGGTGCAAATCAGAGATGGCAAACACTCAAACACTGGCTGACGGAGAGAGTGGAAAAGAGAGATTACAAAACAGAGTGATGAATGTGAGGGAGGAGTGGAGGTTATGACATGGATGGGCAGAATGAGGGATGAGAGAATGGTTTGACAGCAGGGTGCAGGATGTTCTGATCAGATGAATATATTTTCCCTGGATAGACGGGAGGCTCTGCACACACCTTATAACTCATTCTCTCCAACCCTTCCATTCTAAATCACAACAAATCGTTTATCTTACCTGAGTGGAAACACTGCTGAAAATTGTTGGTAGTCTCTGTACAGCCCCTGTGTTTCCTTAGGTGCCTGCATGTTTGCGTGTCTGGATATTTCTGAACAATTTGTTTTGCTTTTGGAGAACAACAGTTAACATGAATATAAATCTTGGAATCCAGCAGATATTGCGAAAGCTGGAAAAAGTCGGTTTCCTGTTTAAATTAAATTTAAGAAATATCCCCTCATTAGATAGTGAGTTTAAGTGCTTGTGCCCGTGTGTGTCAGGCGTGAGCAAGGCTTATAAAGCAGTCATGTGTTCTAATTCTATCTAATTTACTTAACCGATAGATTAATCAGGCCGCCAATTCATGTAATTAATTTATCTTAATTGATCAAAATGAATTGAATTCATTACGTTTATATTTCTTTTTCTCGTGTTAGTTTACGTCTTGAATTCAGCGTGGTTGATCACTTCTGTGGACTGTTCAGTTCACGCCTGCCTTCACCGACAGCCGCTAGAGCCCTTTGTTAATTGCATTCCCCATTAACCAGCAGCAAATCTATAATCTATAGGCTTTCTGGTTCCCTATGGCTTTGATTTTGATTGGAGTGATTCATTATAGCTGTTTAAAGACACAGTCCTCTGCATAATGACATGCTCCCTGCCCTCATGTTAGACCATCCCGTGGCACTATGCATCTGTAATGTCCCGCAGGAAGGGCAGGCAGAATCAATGTTGGTTCTATAGATAGATGAAGCAATGATCTATGACATCCACACAGGCAGCCTGTAAGTGAGAAGGCCTCATTTCGTACAGGGTCATATGGAGCCGCTCACATGAAATTGAATTAAATTCATCAATCGCTCTTAGTTCGTCTATCTTTGGTGAAATGTCTGAGGCCAAGCCGGGCTGCGCACATTGCGAGACGTGTGTCTTCATATTAGTATGTCCCGCGGTCTGCTGTCCTCTGTGTGATATTGATTGGTGGCATTAGGGAGTCTGCAGGTCAGCATTTCTCAAATGGGGGTAGAAGAAGAGTAGGATGGAGGAGGGGAGAGAGGAGGCATGGAGGAATTACTAGAGGGCACAAGCCGATAGATGGATGGGAGAGTGAGGGGAGGGGCAACAAGGAGACGTGGAAGGGCGGAACATTTAAATACAATGATTGGTAGTTTGATTGAAGAAAGATAGCAGTATTGGTGTTGTTCCTCTCATGTGGAGACACTCAGCATTGATCTAATGTGCTACCACTGGTTGAAGATGACCTTTTTTTTGTCAAGATCATTGCTTGCATCTTTGATTACGATATATTAATACTCCTGTTTTTAAAACCACAAAGGTAACTGTCAATATCGAAACAAGTAACGGTACGCACTTTATAGAGCAGAGGAATTAAATGGATTAATCAAAACAAGCAACCGACCTGTCTGTGCTCTCATTGGCGCATGCTAAAGCCCTTTGTTGCCCTCCCAGGGGTCGCAACTGTAATGCTCCTCTTCAGCTCACTATTCAAGGTACTCGTGCCAGATGAGGTTTGATTTACACATCGACTCGTCTGATTGGACCTGCTTCAGTCATTTTCAGCACCCTAGATTATTCTAATGCTCGGTGACTGACAGTGTTTGACCTTCAGTAGCAGCGGTGTGTTGCTGTAATTTTAGTTTTGATTTAGCATCCATCCCTGTTTTGGTCCCTGCTCCATTTATTTTGTAGGTCTCAGTGGTGACATGTTTTGCACTGAATAATGTAGAGCTCTTAAAAGCAGTTACAACTCATTGTTGTGTGGAGTTAAATCAAGCTAAATGGTATTTTGGAATCCCCCATGGTCCGGACCGGCTCTGATCTTTTTTTTCTATATTTTGTTTCAATCTCTTTCGCCTTCTGGTTTGTGCTCCATCACAGGCACGCTGGTCTGCCAGTTGAAGCGTAATGTGTAAGATAAATTTGTCGGCTCATTTATATGATGTGTTGTATTACGAGAGAGACGATTGGGTTAATTTATGACTTGGACATTAATCCTGCACCACGTGGAAGCAGGAGGCTCGTTTAACGAGATGGGATGAAATCTCAGCAGCTCCGAATTTAGGCCCCCCTCCCTGTTTCCATGGCAGCGCACTTACTTTGCCCTACGTGTGGGAGGTTATGGTGGTAACACATATAGGTTCACGTCATGCACATGTTTCTGTGTTGAGAGGGCACTGAGGGAAAAAAGGCCGTTGAGTTCAGTTATGTCAAAAGTTTTTTCTTTTGTTAGTCGACAAAAGGCAGCTACAGTATCTCAATCTATGGGGGAGGACGGTCCTTGAGCTGACATTTGTTTGACGTCAGGAACAGAGTGGAGTTTAACTGGAGCGTTTGAGGACACGTTCTGTGAAAGGTGAAGCAAGCGAAAAATATTTAGGACGGCCATTTTTCATTCAATATCACATCGAGGACACATTCTGTATCTATGTCACGAAACCATGAAAAAGTGGATTTTGCGTGATAGGTGACCTTTAAACTCTTTACACACATTCTGTAGTCTTTCACATAGTCCAGCAGAGTCCATAAAATGAATTTCTGGCTTGGATTTGTTCCTTGTTGTCTGATCTATTAATCTGTGTTGCCCATGAGTGTATAGTATATATTGCTATTATCACCATCTAATTAATCATTGCAACAGGATAATTGATTCCTGTTACAGAAGGTTTCCTCATCTCATCTCTCAGGAAATCTCATTGGTCAGCATCACATTGGCTTGTCTTCCCTCTCACACATAAACTGGCTGCATGACCTTTACTCTAACTAAATAGACATGGAGAAAACAGGGGGAAGGTTTGATTCCAGCCAAATGTGGCCAGATAAAAACAAGTGTCAAAAAAAGAAAAATACCAACAACAGTAATGAAAAATAAGAAAAAATATGTACACGACAAAACACCATTGACAAGCATATATGTATAAAACATGAGATATGAATATCAAATCTTACGCTGTCTTTGCTGTACAACTTCACTGAGCTGAAGGTTTGTTTTGAAAATCATATGTGCTGTCAAAATCAAGTATCATAGAAAGATCATGATCCTCTCTCAAACCGAATATCCCTCTTATTCCTGATGTGATGTCGGCGGTAGTACAGCAGATACCGTCCCTGTGCCTTTTAGTCTCTTCAGCGCTGCAGGCATACAGGAAGTCTCTGTCCATCTAACCTTTCCATCAGTGCAGGCACCTTTATGGACTCTCATTTCACATTTGACTTTTTTATTTTCCCTCTCAACTAAATTGTGAAACTTTGTCAAGTGAGACGACCCCGGGGACGTCACGATGCCGACCTGCCACCTGGCTGTGTGTCATCTGTCTGCGCAGGAGGGTAAAGCAAGTACTGAAAACAGAGAGAAGGGAAAAAATAAATGAAAATGGGTTAAGCAGAGAGGACGGGTGCATGGAAATATGTGTGTCTTTCTTTCTGTCACAACATGTGTGTGTCTGTGTCTGTCTTTGTGTGTGCGTGCCTCAGGAGGGCTGCTCGCTCTGGGATAAGGGAGCTCTCAGGATGGATTTGTCAGGAGCCAGGGGCTGTGTTGTGCACCATTAGGATCAAGGTTGCTATTTCAGGATGCTACCTGCTGAGGGATGTACTCTGCTCACAGTTTTGATGGCCCCTCCGCCCAAGTCCATTAAAAAAGGAAGTGATGCCCTGTGCCGCTTACGCCGGGACCTATTTCCAAAAACTGACCAGTTACAGGCTTTATTATATTACATATGTTCTCCAATAAATAGCTTTTGAGAAGGATTGCTGATTATTTTTATCTCATCCAAACTTCTCTGAAAGATCCACATTATAACAGATATAACATTTTGCCCCAAAACCCTTATGTGGTATATCTGACACACTCATACAGTAAATTATCTTTATTGTTACCTTGTTGAGGACTTGTATCATGGTTAAATACCTCTGACCTTAATGTGGCAACTGTTGCCAATGCCGAGCAGATGTGGGAAAAGGAAAATTTGTGTCCATCCTCCTTCTTTCCGTTTTTGTCTCTTTGAGGGAAAAATGAGTCAGCGGTCTGTGTTGACTGACACACACTGACCTCTCAGTGCCTTTGGGGTTAAAGGTCACATAGAGCTGTACGCTTGCCTCAGATATATGATACACGTAGTTACGAAAGCATTCAAAGAATTTATATAATTTTTCAGGTATCTTTCTTGCAGGAGGTGCATGCATGTATCCTAAATCAGTAAATGTGTAATCTTTTTAACTAAATGAACAACATGTATTAAATACAGTATCTAAAGTAAATATATTCCTATGAGTTGATATGCTGATTTTATTCAACTTGTATGGACCCTCTCCAACAGTATTTTGCAGTGCACCTGTGTGGCCGCTAACAGCGCTTGTGCTACGATGAAAGTGTGCTGAAAGCTTATCTCCAGTTAACCTATGTGAGAAACGGAAACAATTAGAGATTTTATCCTGCAGAGGGCAGAGTTTCACCACGAACCACCTTTCTCCTCTTCAGCGTTGGTCTCCATTTTAACTGTCTCAGTTGGAGAAGGCGCTCTTTCCCTTCAGAATAAGTTCATATGTTCTTCACATCTGTCCCTTCGAATTATACAAATGTCCTGTCATGTCTTTGCAAGCCTCACAGGCAGTATATGCACAAGCGATGTTCAGATGTGGACAAATTAAAAAGGGAATGGAAGGTATGAACTGTGAGTGTGGTGTAGACTTTTTCCTAAATGCATTAGACTAAACATGGCTGCTCTCTTTTTTTAATGGACCGTTTAGTATGCCTGTCAGCAGTCCATGATGGGCGTTACTAATATTTTCAAATAAGCAACCACAAAAATTGTATGTGTGGTTAATATGTGCATTTCACTTACAGCCAAACATCTGAGAGGTCTTCTGCGGATGCCTGCACTGTTGTGGCTCCCTCTGTGACTTCAAGTGGAAAGCAGATGCCAGAAAATTTAATTAAGTGAAATTGACATTCCAGAAAACCCCACTGGGGGTTTCACTGTCAAGCAGAGTGGCAGATCTGTGGAGCATCAGTGAGAAAGAGAGAGAGAGGAGAAAAGAGAAGGACAGGAGAACTCATTCACCTATAATTTTACTAATATTTTTGCCACTATACAATAATTATTAGCGTCGTAAATCATCCTCTTGCTGATCGGAAGGGATTAGAAAAGTCATTTTTTTTCTTTAATTAAACTGATTTAGGCAGAATTCTGAATGCTATAATCCAGGGCAGAAGTCTGCATGACCCCTTGGAAATAGAAGAGCCAGATTGTTCAGAGATTATTCTGTGTTACTGCAGGCAGCAGCTGAAGAAAACCGCATGGAAAACAATTACAAGATGTTGGGTGGTTTGTTCTTGTTCTGTTGATGAAAGGGAGAAAAAAAGGGAGATATAAAACTCCCCAGCATGTCTGCTCATATTTATGAGGCGGCGCTGAGTTTTTGGCTGGAGATATTTCATTAGAAGAGAGGAGGTGGAAGGGAGAACGGTCAGTCAGGTGATAGGGATTTTGTCATCCATGGGTCAGTGCCTCCTCTTGGAGCTTGCCAGACGCCTCTAAGACACAGACAGAAATCATGCACTGCTACTTTCTGGCCTATTTTACTCTGCTGTACTGCCCCTGTATGTTAGATACTTGGTTTCTTCTCTTCTCAAGCTGAATGTGCTCTGCAGGGTGCCATTTTTTTATTAAACTGGCACTTCGGTCAGACAAAGAATCAAGATGGTGTTTTACAAATTTCCGTTCGGAATCCTCACCTAGCCCTGTTCACTCACACAACATATATTTGAAAAGCTCCTTCCGAGCCTCTGTGACGTTGCCAGCAGATTAACTGTCCTCATATCCCTGCATCACTGTTATTTCTCCTACATGTTTTCTTTTAATAAAGCTGGCTGGCCTTCTTAGCCCTGTAGCAGACAGATGGGCAGAAAAGGAGCCAAGCAGGTGGGCAGCAATGCCAGGGAGGGGTTCTGTGGTGGGAAACAACCGCGGGAAGAATGGGACAGAGATGGAGACCTGTTGAGTCGGCCCTGGAAAGGTTCAAGAGAGATGTCAGAATACTACAGACACTGTGTGTTGCAGTCCCAGTGACAACTCTTTGACGTTGTCACTTTCGATCCTGTCCTCTCTCTGTGAGGACAGTCGGAGAGACTGGCAGCCACACACACACACGCAGGCACGCAGGCACACAAACACACACCAAACACACACACACACTGACGGTCATTGGCTGTGTCAGGGGCAAAACTGGTTGGGTTGGGAAATATCACCTTCTTTTCTTTCCCCCTTCTATACAAATCAAATTTAAACAAGCAAATTAATTTTGAGTCAACTTTTAGTCGATGAGGACTTTGAATCTAGAACTTATCGTAGAATGGGGATGGACACCCTGCCATTATAAATTAAAGCCTGCAACATTAAATGTTGGCCTTGTTTTAATCCCAGCTGACCGTACTGGTGACACCCCTCCTGCCCCACCAAGGTCCACCCCTCTCCAACAGCAACACAATCATCAGTGCTGCTGATGGTTTATGCCTAATGGTGACCCATAAATAAAGCAACAACCAGTGAAGAGAATTGATTTCAAGAAACCCGTAGGAGTGCTGGAGATTTATGGTCTTCTGCAATGCAGTATATCACTCTTTCTGCTGTCCTTTGCCCTTCATCTTTCTTCCAGCCAATCACTCGGCCTCTCAACCACAACAGGAGCTTCCTCATCTTTTGATTATGACGTTTGACATTTCTTCCTTTGATCTACCCTTGTTTTCACTCCACATGTATTTGCCCATGTGCTCGGATCACCTGACCTTTTAACGGCTTTGTTTTTCTCTGATCTCTGTCCGTCTTTTTCTTTTGATCAAACCTGGTTGTGCGAGGCCAATTGACTAAACTCTTACAGACTGACCTCTGACTTTCTGGAATTTTCTCGTTTTTCTGATTTTCTGTTTAAAGTGAAGAAGAGCTTCCAACTGCCTGTTATAAAAAATGTGATCAAAGCACTTAACGTGTTGCCTCGTCCCCCCATAGTTTCAGGAGCAGTTATTACTGTGGATCATATAAAGGATCAAATACTTAAAGATACATGCATATGTATATAGATCTATAGATATAGAATATATTCACATTAAGTGTTAAATATTCTTTAACATCACTCTCTTGCTGGACCTGAGGCAAGACACTGATCTTTATCTTCGAAACATCCCACCACTTCCTAAACTCTGACTCTCTCTTTCACTTAAATAGTGTAACCAACTACGCAGCTACAGATAGACTTGCTCTGGATTTAAACATTGTATGGCAGATGTCTGGTTGACCCTGTGTGCCTGTGCATTGGTCCATACCTCTATGGGCTTGCAGGTACTTTATGGACCAGGAGCCATAACAGACTCCAGTTTATCAATGTTATTCATTTCCTCTCACCCCCCTCCTAGCTGCTCAGCTCTCCAGTCCAACATTCCACACACTCCACTGGAATTAAGGGAGAGGCCTGCAGTGAGGCAGGGAACGAGCTCAGGAATGTCTCTGTTATCTCAGGGAGAGAAGATGGAGGGAGGAAGGGAACAGGAGGTCAGGCCAGAAGGTCCCACCTTTGTTAGGTTGACTCCAGTCATGACTGTTGGAATTGTAGCAGTTTCCATCCTCAGCTTTGATCACTACACAGAACTGAGGTTCTTGCCTCTGGTCCAATCAGAACGCATAGGAATGTAATTCAGGGCTGCCGCTTTTTAAATCAATATCTTCACTCCTATCAGTGACAGTGTCATATAGATTATCTCACGGCCTTCACAGATGTCACACCAGGTTGATTCTGCTCTCAGTCCACAGTGTGCGCTATTGAGGATTTAGTCACACAGGCAAACGAACGGGGTTGCATGCTGCTCATGCATGCGGAGGGACATATACATGAGTAGAAGCATCCCTCTGGGCTACGTAGCTGGAGTCAGACCGTGTGCAGGCATATGCACGCAAGTGTGGTGAGTGAACCTGAGAGATGTTTTGACAATGTAATGCCTTTTTTGGGGCAGTTGTACTTCAGCAGGCTATTTTTTATTTCAGTTTAATTCATGGATGTTAAGTCTAGTTGTTTTGTTCGGAAGATGAAAGCAGATGTATTTTGAGGGGAGATACTATTTCTAGCACATGAAGGACTCCCTGTAACATACATTACAAAAGGTCCACAGTGTTCATTTTGCTGTCTGTTGTTGATCTGACTAATTCTGTGAATGATATTAACTTAACATAAATCATTTCTATTTTGTGTGCTGACTGATTTCAACCATCTAAGGATCATTGCATCTGTGTTGAGATCTATGCCGATGACTGTGAAGTAGATTTGGAGAAGGGGAATGTAAAGTGTGGAGCTTATTACAACAGATATTATAACCAATGAAAGTAAAAACAAGAAATTGTTGAACAAGCGATGTGTCTCCAACAAAAATAATATTTGTTGTGAAAGACTATGAGAGGTATGAAAAAGGTTGGAAGTAGAATGAATGGTGGATCTTATTGAGATGTCTGTCGTTACCACTGGCAATGTGCAGGCTTTAATTAAATTGTAGTTAGTTAACACTGTCCAATTAAAACAACAGGATCCTGGGTCCACAGCTGTTGTTTGTTCTACAGTGTTTGTGTGTTTTTTTTTGCAGACAATATATTTTTCCAACTCTCTAAGAACATCAACGTTAAATAGGCTCAATACCAAAGGTTTTCACAGAGGGAGGGGGGCTCCGAATAGTTTCTGGGAAGCTCAGTAAAACAAAAGGAAAAAAAAGTTACATTAGGTATTACATAACATTATCAAAATGACATCATGCAGAATAGACCACATGTATATGATGTGTTTAAAGAGATACAGTCGTTTCTACCAGAGTCAGAATAATAAGGACAAACCTGTTTTATGTATTTTGGGGAAGTCTGAAGTTATCAATAAATCAATATTAGGCTATGTTTGTGTGTGTGTGTGTGCGTGTGATTAAATAACACAATCATGATCCCATAGGAATCCAGGAATAAAATTAAAGTAAATAAAAAGAAAGTGTGTCTTAGGGGGGGAGGGGGAGGTTGTGGGGAGGGGGGGGGGGGCATGGCTACGTAATGGCTGAAATTAGGTGAACGTAGGGGACAGATGTCTTTAAATGAAATGTTATAATAAAGCTAAATAACAGACCAGAATTTGGTGACATTATGCGGTTCTGCAAACTGCAGGTATGTAAAATGGCAACGCCTTCATAACACAGGTTGTTGAAATGAAAGTCACTGTTTGATTATGATTTCGGTTTGGGGGGAGGAAATATTTTACCTTGGGTTGAAGTTGTGAAACTCCCAGTCTGGACTAACATTTTGGTTGATCATGTTTAATTCTGGCGACCGAGCTCAGCTTGCCAGATTTTAACAATACATTAGAATTTTTTACTTGAATATTCACAGACAGTTTTCCGCTGTGCTTAAACGATATTGAGAAATGTATCTCGCTGGCTGTTCAGTCCTGCAGGTTCATCAGTTCAGAACTACCATTAAAGGGATTTCAGTGTGAAAGTCACTATTTAATCTTCACCATGCATAATGTATTGTATCTTATATGGAAATGCAAAGAGGATTATGTCTATCCCTGTCCTATTCCTGTTTTATATAGTTTGAGAAAAGGCTCACCACCTGACATATCAAGTGTATTTTTAGACAACTGAACACCTGCAATAATATTTTTTCCAGGTGGATTACATATCATTTAAGTTTAAAGTGCAAGTGAAAATTAACCGGTGTTATGATTAACCACTGTTCCATCTATCTTTTAGATATATATTGTTATATTTCTACCTCTAAGTCCAGGGATCACTGCTGGGATTCAGATACAATCTGGGATGAAATGCTGTTGTTCTGCAGTCCCAGTGTGTCATACAGTCTGACCTTCCCGCATGACTGCTGCTCTTGCACATTACACACTGACTAACAGCATGACAACAGAGTGAATCACAGCCTCGTAGCCGCGCTCTGCATAATAGTCCCTCTGATACACACTGTAAATCAAGATATGCATTTTTCATTAAGTGAACGCACCAGATGGACAGTAGCAAGTCCACATGATTAATTAATTTTATATTATGTCATTTGTTAATTTTACTTAAATACTGTATGTGGTCTGATTTACGAATTTAGCTTGACTAAAATATAAAATATATCAAATGAATGTACAACATACTTTATATGAGACATTTCTTTCAGCCTTTCGGAAAACATTTACAAAAGGCTGAAAGAAATGTGAAAGAAACTCTTAGTCAGGTCTCAGATTGTTGTGAAGGGAGTGCATTATAGCGCGGTACCACCTTAAGGTACTCAAAGAGCTTTATAACGTTCCCACACACATTTATACACTGATGGTGGAAGCTCCCATAAGGCATCAAACCAGCTGATCACAAGCAATCAGTTGTTCAGTGTTTTGCTCCGGGACACGATCACACAGTGTCTGGAGAAGCCGAGGATCAAACCTGTAACCTTCTGCAACCAGCAAGTCCAATTGTCTAACTGTGAGGATCATTTGACGCTGTTGAAAACAGAAAATCATCAAACTACAAAACATTTTCATCTGTCAAGGATTTATTTTGGATGCATTTATCTCTACATTCCTTGATATGTGCCCGACTGCAGTTAATAATAAGAAAACAATATCCAAGTACAGCTTTGTTCCTCTGATTGACCTCGACTCAGCTGCGAAGTGAACAATATCCACGATGGCAGACCCTAATTGGCTTGACAGCTTGGTATGAATACTAGTGCGGCGTTAAAGCGTTCTTGATTCTGTATTCCCTGGTGTTGCTGTTTCAGCAGTGTCGCTTCCATATGCTGTTTACTGTACCTGTCACATATTAGGCCAGTGGCACTAGTTAAGCTGAGGGGGCCCCATATGAGAGCTGTAGGCAAACAGAGGCAGATAACATCTCTACACAAAGCCCTGTTCCACGTTGGTGGTGTGGCAAAGGCAAATACAACATACCAACTTTGAATCGCAACTTCAACATACCCTCTATTTTTTATCTTTTCTTTTGTTCATTTTTTTGTTGTTGTTTTACAATGAACCTTGAAACATTAGCAGATGACATTTAACACAGATTGCGGCTGAATTTGAACCCAGCATATTCAAGTTATGTGGTGCCAACCAGCTGAGGCAACAGTGATGTGATGTCACAATTAAATGTTAAAACAAAGAGTAAAACAGGGAATCATTTATCATAAAAAGCAGTGGAGGAACACCTATAAATTTGCTTTTACTCTTATTGTAAAAAGGACCTGAATTTGGATCTCAAAGCATGTTACATGTTGGCACAAACATCTTTTCAAACAGCTGGTTCTGAAACATAGCACTGTTATTTTCGCTGAGATGGAACATGCTGCACCTTCTTCTGATGGAGCAGAGCCATATTTACATTTTTCTATTGAAGCAATCCAAAGAATGAAAATTACACGGAAGGAGAGAGCAAAAAATATCCGACAATGCTATCTGATCATAATACTCAATAAACTCTTCTTCTTCAGCACCCTTCTTGGTGCTTGATCGTACTTGATCCCCTCGACTCTTGTTTCCCTACCAACTTAGAGACCAAACCTAACCCTTACATCTCTCTGCGTGGTATGCCAGATTGGTCCGGATGTGCACATTCTGTCTCTCCTCACATATGAGCTCACAGGAACTGCCTATATGCTGTAAAACAGGGCACTGTAAATCCCTGCCCACCGCCCAGCTCAGTCCTGACCCAGCTCAGGCCCCAATAGTGCCCATCCCGAGAGAGGTGGCTTAGACTGGCTTTTAGATCCACTCCCTTTCTGCTGAGTTCATCAGGCTGGTCCTTTGAGCAGGGAGCCAGCGCACTGCCTTGTGGCTCTTTCTTTCTTTTCAAGCGACAAATGTGCTAAAACAGCACTCCGTAATCACTTGGCATTAGAGGCCGTTGTGTTTGGCATTAGTAGTTAGAAATGGCCAGTGGGACGTTAAAAAAATGAGTCTGACAAGAGAACACCAAAGCTGATGAGTCTGGATCCTGGCACTGGACGGCTGGAGGATTAGTCAGCTAACACACAGGCTGGGGCTTCTGCACGGTCGGGTCCTATCGCATCTCATCCCCACCAGGCTTGAAGCGGCCCCTGTGGCTGCCGTGTCCCCGTCCACCTCTCTGGCTCTAGTTACCAACCTCCATCGCTTCTCCTTCCGACGTTCTACCAAAAACACAATGTCATCTCCACATGTAGGTTCGTGCCTTCATTGAAGCAGTAAATTATGTCATGCACTTAAGCAGTTAAGTGACAGAGAGACAAAAGATAGGTTGTGTTTTTGAACAGTGTAGGTTGTTTTGGTTATTACAGGTCAGGAGACCTATCGTACATACACTCATATCTGCATATTTTGAACAAAAAGTTTCTACTGGAAATGTTTAGAGTGGGAAATGTAGCAAAGTTACTGGATTGTATTTAATTTAGGATAAGCTGACTTGAATGATAGGAAGCACAAATGTATTGACCTTTCTGTGATTCCCTCTCTGATATTATCTGCCAATTTGTTCAGCTGTTTCCTGAAACCAATTTACCTCATTTACACATAACCACTTAAACCACATGTACTGCACAGCACTGCTTTGATTTTGGGGGTTGATTCAATTGATTTTACAGAATTTCAGCCTGCTTTCATCTGATAGGCATTTCTGATTTTGAACTCTTGAACCTCTCCCGGGGCGTAAAGTGCCTGTGACTGTTTCTCTGGAAGATCCTGCTGTTTCCACTCTTTTGCCCAGTGTGAAGGCTTCATACTGTTGGAATGTAGCAGTAACAGTCAGTACCATGGGAAGACTCACTCATAGGAAAGGGGGGGTGGGAATCATGCCCTCTATTCAGACCAGCACTGACTTCACTTGACTCTTCTCTCAGTCACTGCAAGTTTTCGGTACAATAGTGCACTTTAGCTCAATCTTCCTGCCCGCCCTTTCTCCTGCTTTCTTCTCTTTTCCTGACTTTCTGCTCTGCTTTCCCGGCATAATAAATTTTGCTTCCCTTTCATTTTCCTCGCCTCTCCCTCAACTTCCCTC
>CAAKHC010008456.1:21382-33527 GCA_901007825.1 Macroramphosus scolopax | reverse complement strand
CGTGCGTGCGTGCGTGCGTGCGTGCGTGCGTGCGTGCGTGCGTGCGTGCGTGCGTGCGTGTGTGTTGTACTGCACACTGAGACATGCTCTAGTACAGTACGAGACTTGAAGGCGAGGCACGTAGGTCTCCAGAGAAATGGCATTTCTTCATAAAGGCATAGAAATGAAATGTGTAAAACTTTGAGCATTATAAGTGCTCAAAGATAAAGTGCAGTCCTCTGCTTTCTACATGAAACACATCCTTCTGTATTAATGTGATAGCTCACTTATATTGGATACGACTGTATCCTTGCGTGACGCAAATGTACTTGGAGTGCTGTTTAACAGTTGTATAGTATTATAGTAATCTGTCAGCAGTGGACTTTTACTTCTCAAACTTAAGACGGATAAAATGAACTAACATTGCTGTGATGACCATGTGTTTGCCCCCCGCAGGCTGCCTGGCTGCTGAGGGCCGTCACATGCATCGACCTGACAACGCTGGCTGGAGATGACACACCGTCCAACGTCCATCGGCTGTGTCTGAAAGCCATCCAGCCCGTCCAATGCGACATGCTCAAGAAGATGGACATGCACGACAAAGGTCTGCTGACGCCTCATCATCAACAACACAGAGACACCCGGGTTCAGTCCCTGCAGCTCATGTCAACATTCAACCTGCAGAGGGCGACAAAGACCAGTTTATCCCTCTTTGTCTCCTCACTGCTCTGCTCTTGTGTTGTGTGTCAGGGGTGACGACCGCTGCAGTGTGTGTGTACCCGTCTCGTGTGGCCGATGCTGTCAAAACACTAAAAGCAGCCAACTCCAGCCTTCCTGTTGCATCAGGTAAACCACCTGAAACGTGATTACATCTTTAATAACCTTTTATTGCAGGTGTGCAGTGTACTTCTAGAGAAGGAGCTTCATTCTGCTCAGTTTCTCTGATTGTTATCTCCGTTCTCTACCAGTGGCCACCGGTTTCCCATCAGGTCAAACACCCCTGGAGACTCGCCTGCAGGAAGTCCGCATGGCTGTGGCTGACGGTGCTATGGAGATTGACATCGTCATCAACAGGACTCTGGCTCTCACAGGACAGTGGGGAGGTAGGCTGATGTCACAGGGTGACAATGTGATGGGTGTGTGTGCTCTGCAGGCCTGAGGTTTCCACCTCACAAACCATTGTCAACTCTACATAGTTCCAAACATCCTTTAAGACAGCCACCATCGTCCCTGCACCACAAAGTCTTGTCTCAAGACCAGTTTGACGTCCATTCAGTCTCCACTCAGGGTGTCCCACACATGGACCTGACTTGGGCTGCTAGTTCGTTAACCACCAGCCACCCTTGTTCCAGCATTTTTTCCAGAGAGAATGATGCCGTCCTTGATCGATTTATTGCGTGGAGAATCTCTCCTGGCCCACTCTTTGATGACATTCACGCTCTAGTCCTCCAGTAAAAGCAAATAATTCCACTGTGTATGCTCTACGGAGCAACAAAGAGACATTCTATGGACGTTAGAAGACGCAGACAAGGTGGGTGTTTTACAATTAAGGGAATAGTGCTTTTGATTCATTCCACCCTTCCGTCCTCCACACGCGCTCCAACCCTGTCGGACGTGTGCGTGCTTCTTCCTCAAGACCAGTTGATGCACCGACATCTCCTGCTGTCATTCGCTCTGCAGCAGGTGATTCAAACTGCCCAGAACATCATTGGTTCATCAGACATCAGTGGTGTCTGAGATGAGTCCAGCCGCAGCCTGGTCAGCCTGCTTCCTCCGGTCCAGAGGTGACGGACGTGTCTGCAGCAGCACCAGAGGACCTCCGAGCGGCTCTTTGCTCAGCCTGCTTAATTCATCCTCCGCGCACTAACATAAAAATACTTTCTTTTCATTATTCATTATTAAATAATCCATTTATATAATTTCTGTTCTTTGTGAGCAGCGTACAGGGACTACAAACTTCAACGTGTTATACAACCCTGTTGAAATAAATGAATCATGAGTCTGGAAAATGTTTCTGTTGGAAAAAGTCTGTTTTGTGTTTTTTACCATTTTAAAACTTGGCTGCAGCCGGATGTCTCAGGAACCCTGCATGTAGATTTATGATGATTTTGTTTGATAAGTGAAGTATCTCATGCACATGTGTCCTGTCTCCATGAACAGCGATGTATGATGAGATCCGTCAGTTTCGGGAGGCCTGTGGCGACGCCCACATGAAGACCATCCTGGCTATCGGGGAGCTGGGCACCTTCACCAACGTCTACAAGGCCAGCCTGGTCGCCATGATGGCCGGTCAGTGGCAAATCAACATCTATTACATATTTTACACTTCACATGTTCGTCGGGTTTGGTGATATTCTGTTACAACAGGAAGTGAGATGATATTTAACTCTGGGGAACCTGGTTAGACGGCACATTAGGAACCACAGTGCACTGTAATACAACACATGACAAATGGATCTGCTCTGTGTGGGACTGTGTGTTGTCAGAAAAGGCCACTTCAAGCCTGGGAGTTCCATATATGCAGGTAATACATGCAGGGAACTAAAGGTCATTACTCTTGGACCATGATGCAACACAGACGGAGCTCAGCAACAAGCCCCAGATCAGAGGGAAATCTGTGTTTGCTCAGAGAGGCTCGCTGCTGCTTACCCAGCTGATTCAGACATCCAGCTCAGTAGGTATCTGGGACGCCTCGACGATGAGCTTCAGACTGGAGAGCCAATGGGATCAGTAGACCTGTGTGAGAGGACGCCTGCAGGAGGCGTTGTAATGATAGGAACAGTAATGATAATAAGGGCGCTGCTAGGTTCACTAACCCTGCATGCTCAGGACACTATGAGGCTTCTGTGCAACCTGGTGAGGATGTTGGAGGGAGGCTCACCTCCTCCAGCCTCGGCAAGAAGTAAATATACTTGTTGTCTTAGTTTTTGGTGTGTGATTGCCAGCAGTGGTTCCGGGGAACTTTGTGCCACTCACTCTGAACAGCAGTGCTGCTGATAGCCAGTGGAGAGCTGTCAGCTCCGGCCTTCCTGAGGTCGATCACATCCTCTTAGTTACTCCGACGTTTAGGGTGAGAATTACTTTGCCAGATGGTCCACCTCCTCTCTGGATGTTAGCTCATCTGGATCAGCTCAGGACGTCTCTCGCTGAGACAAACAGCATCTCATTTCATCACCTTTTCAGTCTTGTTACCATTAACGTATAATTCAGCCCTGCTGTGAAACCCAAGGCTGGAGGAAACCTCCATGTTCTGGTTATTGAAGGACATCGTTCTGTTCTTCCCGTCGCATTTACATTTTAACGTCTAAACTCTGAATGTGAGTCAGAGAGCGGCTCTGTAATTCCTGTTAGCATCCGGCTTGTGATGCTGTTGCTCACAGTTTAGCCTTAATAAAAATACAAACCTGATGAGTACACACACACACACACACACACACACACACACACACACACACACACACACACACACACACACACACACACACAGTCTGCTTAACTAGCCATCACATAATAAGCTGATTACAGAACCAAATTGTCAGGGGCTCTGATAGAGATCATTATTAAAATGCATTGCTTTTGTCGCCACACTCACTCCTTAATCTCCTCTTGTTCCTATGAATTGCGTATGAGATTCCTGAAATTGAATGATAATTTTACCTATTAATCTCTGACGCAGGCTATTTTACTCTGCTGTTCCCCGCCAGTATCCCCCTGCCCACGCAAATGAATTGAGCTTCATTACCGCCACCCGTATTTAATAACCGTTATCCATTATCTGGTAATTAAGACTCCCCATAACGAATCTTAAGGATTATGCCAGTTTGAGAAAGAGGGGAGAAATGCTGAAAAAAAGACCTGACTGGAAAAATACATAGAACATGTCTTTAATGAACTGGAAAATGTTCATCTTGTTCTGTTCAGTAATGAACAGTCATTATACACAAGGGAGACAGAAGGGCTGATTCTTTTTTTCTCTCCTCCAGTCCGCAGTTTGTGGGTAATCTATTAAAAGAGCGTCATTTCATCTTCTATTTTTATCAGGAAAGCTGATAAAACATAATTGCCTGTGAAGGAAAAATGAAGGATTTTATTGATGAGCATACAGCTGCCCTCTGTTAGCCATCAGCAGCAGCATATGTTCATGTCTGGCCAGGCCAGACTGTCAGAGCCCGTCCATCCACTGTCTGCACCCTCACACCGACTGTCTGCACCCTCACACCGACTGTCTGCACCCTCACACCGACTGTCTGCACCCTCACACCGACTGTCTGCACCCTCACACCGACTGACTGCACCCTCACACCGACTGTCTGCACCCTCACACCGACATTCTCTGGCTGTACTTGTCTACTGTAGCTGCTCAGCACATGTTGAATCCCCTGTAAAGGTTTTGAAAACCTCTGTTCTACGTGCTCTTCTTTCTTCAAGACGTCATGTCATCTGTTAATTCTCAACAGGTTCCGATTTCATAAAGACGTCCACAGGGAAAGAATCCGTCAACGCAACTTACCCCGTCGCCATAGTGATGGTGAGGGCCATACGGGACTACTTCCTGCGTACAGGCCACAAGGTAGAGTGCTCAGTCCTGCTCTTCTGTAAGATGTGCGTATTGATTTATTCATCACAATTATCAAGTTGCAGCTATGAATGTGAAGCTGAAGACCAAAGAAACTGACAAAAACTCAATACAAGCAAATGCAGTATTTTCTTTTGGTATATGAAACCCTGCTCACAGAGTATTGTAAGTGTGTGAGAGGGCACCAGTCTGAAGGGAACCACAGACGGGCTGTAGATGACGACAATAATCTGTGGAACCATAATCAGAGTTCAGGGTTGTCCAACTGTTATTTCTTCCGTTTTTATTTAATGCAAAGGGACAACGAAACAAATATTATTGTACAGACTTAACTTGCAAACATCTGAAGTTTGAGGAAGGTGTCAGTGTACGGTGACGCAGGTCAAACATGAGGGGGCGCTGTTATAAAAACAACTAACTAACTACTAACTCAGTAACTGAACCTCCTTTATATAAAGATACGACTTCATCACATTTATTGAAAATAATTTAACAATATATATTTTAGATTTCACCATCTTAGCTGGTCCAGATTTCATTTGTTAATTTGTGAAGATGTTTTTAAGCTTAAAACTTTATTTGTAGATTAAACGGCAAAATGTGTTAATATAATTCCATTAATTGACGTATTGTTTTGTTTTTAATTTAATTTGTCACGTGTGTAATATTTCATTATTGATTTTTTGATACATTAATCAATATAATACATTTCTAGAAGTAAAGTCAGGTATTTAAAAAACCTTCAGTATTCAGGTTCATCTGTTCCTTTGATTATTGGAGGGTTGTGTGTCCGCCTGCCCGTCTGTGTGTGTGTGTGTGTGTGTGTGTGTGTGTGTGTGTGTGTGTGTGTGTGTGTGTGTGTGTGTGTGTGTGTGTGTGTTATTATTAAACAAACGTCACATGCACAATCCTTTCCGTCTATTATGCAGTTAAACAATTCAATCAATGAAGCGTGTAATCCCCCTTTAAGAGATGTGTGTGTTTCCTCAGGTGGGCTTTAAGCCCGCCGGGGGGATCCGAACAGCCCGGGAGTCTTTGGTGTGGCTCATCCTGATGAAAGAGGAGCTGGGCAACGACTGGCTGAGCCCTCACCTGTTCCGCCTGGGAGCCAGCAGCCTGTTGGCTGACATTGAGAGACAGGCGAGGACTCAACTCACACACCCGACATACAATACACACAGCTGCATGTCCTCAGTATCACCAGCTAGGTTATTGTATACAGTATAAATCTGTTTGTCTTCATTTGCCTGCACAGATTTACCATCATGTGACTGGCAGGTATGCAGCCTATCACGAGCTGCCGATGGCCTGAAGCTCCGGAGATGAAGTCCAGCAGACGATCACAACCTCACCCTCGACACACAAGCTGACGACTGTACGTCTTTGTACTCTGTCCAATCAGTCCTGTAGGATTCATCACCAGTACCAGTATCTGATGTCTGTCAGTGGGAAGGACTGTAATGATTTAAACTTTAGTTTGGTCCTCCAGATTCCACTTGCACTTAACTAATCTTTCATGAAATAAATACAAAATATTAAGAAAGATGAACTTTATATTGTCTGTCTGTATGTTTTGTCCTCAGTATTACACTTACAGAAGAAGTACTCTCATTTCTTTATATTATTAGACTGTTGATTTGCAGAGAAAACCCACAGTGATCATCTCTAAATGAGTTTACAGTTTGTTTCCTCATCAGGTACATGTAGTACCATACAGGTACATGTAGTACCATGCAGGTACATGTAGTACCATACAGGTACATGTAGTACCATGCAGGTACATGTAGTACCATACAGGTACATGTAGTACCATACAGGTACATGTAGTACCATGCAGGTACATGTAGTACCATGCAGGTACATGTAGTACCTGTCTTGTCCATCTCTGTTCAGCTGCACCTCGGTGACTCTTTACCTTCCTCACTGTGTCCTACAAACTGTTTTGATGTCGTCTTGACACACTGAACGTGCCTTCACGCCCCCAAGGAGGTGGTCGTCCAACGAAGGAGGTAACCCATCGTTGTCAGAGAGGTTTGCTCGCTGCCCGGCTGCCTTCCAGCTGGTCATCACTGTTACACAGAAACATCAACCTTAATGTCTGTTTAGCACCGCCGCCTCACAGCGAGATGTTTATGGTTATTGGGTCTTTCTCTGGAGTTTGTTCTCCTCTTGCCGGGTTTCCTCCGAGTTCTCCTGTTTCTTCCTACAGACTAGAAACATTAATTGGAGACTCTAAAGAGTCCAGATTAGTGAAAGTTAGTGTGTTTGTCTTTCTCCTCGCCCACCGTCTCCTGGGACCGTCTCCACCTCGCTGCGACCCTGCAACTGGATGAACGCTGTAGAGGAAGACTGCAAACATCCTAAATGTTAGTAAAACCTCCTCCTCATCCTCTGGTCTGTAGTTTCCTGTCGGCTGCAGGGGAAACAAGGGATTCTGATCATCAAAGGCTGTTTCTGAAGCCTCACATTAGCTTCAAATAAACGTTTAATTATGTTTTTATGTGGATCAAGGACTATATTTTTATCTCCATCGCTTGCATTGTCAGCAGATTTCTATCAATTAGCAGCATGGGAAGGAGGAATGATTCCAGCCAGATATTCTGGATGTGCCTGATGTTTCCATCCGTCCCAGATCTGGTCTGAGAGGATCCTGGGAAGGAGGAGCTGACAGACGTCCTGACATCCACCGGCTCTCCATCACATCCGTGAAGCCTCTGGTTCACGCTGCCTTTGTGGTGTTTGAGATTCTTGTCGAGTCTCCGAGCTGCCCCGGCGATGTGCGCTGAATCTGTTATGGAGGCTTCCTTTGCTTTTAATTTCATTAGAGGGACGCGCAGCCAACTGAAGAGCGCTGGGGATTAATCAGGGGTTAAGTGAGTTTAAAAGATCTGATTGAACAGCTCACAAATTTGAGGCTTCATTTGAAGACAAAAAAACTTTCTTCTCTCCTTTCTTTTTTAATTAAGATATCACACGACTTGACCTTGACTGGAACAGAGTATAAATGAGTGAATTAATTGTGGAGGGAAAGTGGATGTGAGCTTTTGGGAGAAAACGTACGATTTAATGTGAAACTCACGGGAGGTTTGGATCCAGGACACTGGTGGAAGGGCTGGGAATGAGGCCAGGCGGGTGGAGGAGGTGGAGGCTCAGCAGGAGACCCTTCATGTGGAAGGAAGGATGTCGAAATACTCTACAACATACATCATTTACGATTAATTCTGATGAGTCGATACACCTGCACAGATGATCGGATCCTAAAGGGAACTGGAACTCCAATCCCACCTGGACCCGGCGCGCTCCACCTGGGATTGGATCCAACAGGACGTGTGTTGACTCCGGAGTGGAGTGATCGGGCCTTTAGACTTCTCGTCTTGTTTGTTGGAGGCTCAGCTTCCACAGATGGAACTTTTCTGGACTCTCCAAGTGTTGGATGTGATTTATCTCTGTCGGCAGTACAAATGTTGGACCAGTGTGATTTATTAAGATTGACACAGCTTCTGATGCCATCTCTGATGTGAAGAATGATGCAAGCAGTTTGACAACTCTGCAGCAAAATAGTTTTTCTTTCTTGTTTCTCTTCGGAGATAAAAAAAAAAAGAAAGAGAAGAAAAGAACCCCTCAGTGTGAGCAGGGATGATGGAGTGAGCTTCCACGGCCGGGCTCTTGATGGATTAGTCCCACTTACGTAAAGGCATGCAGATCATCTCAAATCTGGACCATCGTTCAACACGTTGCCACTTGATGAGACAGAACCACAGAGGCCGGGACCGATTCTGGGTTATTGATCCCCGGGCCGTCCGAAAAGATCCTTTTCACACACACACACACACACACACACACACACACACGATCATATGTCCTGACAGTTTCTCTGTTGAGGCTTCATCGAATCATTATTGAATATTAATCAATTAATAAATTCTGTGCTATTTTTTTTTTTTTTTTTAAATATTTCCAGTCCGGTCGTAGTGAAGCTGTAACATCCCAGAGAGGTAACTGTGTTGACCATTATATGATGAGCTGTTTCTAATGTTGAGTCAGGAGGTGAACGTGGACCACGCCGACCGAACCCTGCAGGTTCTGAGTAACCGCGGAGACGGTTGAGTGATGCGAGCCGGATGTTTGACAGGAATTGGACCGTGTGTTGTTGTGACATTGTGCAGGTTTGTTTGCACCTCCACCCCCTCAGTGGTTGGATGAACACCCGGCAGCATGGCGGTGATCCAGTCCCTCACACCTGACAAATCGTCTCGCTCAGATTGATTGGTTTCCTGTTGTTTAATTCATCAGTGTTTCTTTAGCCTGCAGCGGGAGTGAAAAACGACACTTTCGGCGCCACCAACACCCCACACGTAGTTTATGATGAAGAAGAAATGGCCGGGCAGGGGACAGTGTCAGTAATGGCCTGACTATCCATTACCAACAGGAGCTCTTGTACGTCGTGCTCTTTGTGGCTGCTGAGGAATGTGCACACACCATGGACATGCTTTTAATAATTTCCCCGGATATCAGCGTCAGCGTGTGACTGATACTTCTAAGGTGTGGTGGTTGAAGAATAATTAAACTTTAGGTGAAACTGAATGGGGAAAAAATGGGAACAAAAATATATTGATTTAGGAAACAATGTATAAAAAGCTGTTTTACAAAGTAAAAGCCTGCCATATAATCCATCGCAGACCTATCTGCATCTCTTTTTTCATTTTCCCCCAGCATCAATAAATCTTGCTGTTCTGAGCGAATGTATATTTTATCTGTGGAAGTGTGAATCAATTCATGATCAGCCCCGTCCCACTTTCAAATATTCTTCTGATATCAGATGCTTGGATTAGCCTCAATGGATGAACTATAGACCATCCTGCCGTGAGACCACAGCTGGATCCATCAGCACAGGGACGGACCGCAACCCTCCTCAAACTCTACGGAACAACGGGAATCTGGGTCGTCACCGACGGAAAGCAGACGTGTGTTTTCACCAGATGTGTTTGCAGGTTCGATCCACAGCGACACATCTGGAGGAGAGAAATACAGACTGAAGTCTGTCACACTCACACATGTACAAACAGTTATTAACCAATGAAGTTATTAAGACGTAAGAAGATCCAGTCCAGTGAGTTGGCTTACTGAACGTCCCTTTAATTTAATTGAATTCACATTTCCATTAGTTGATGCTGCTGCATTATGAATCCTGCCAGTGTTTGTATATATATGGAATTAGGATAATTTCTTATTCTAATCTGTCACTTAATTGGTATAATTCAGTGTTTAATGTCAGCCTTCCTCTCTGGATCAATAGTTATATATAGTTATATTACTTCACCTCTAATAGTTCATGCTACTGTCCTCTGACGTGTTATACAGCTGTTACCATCCTGTTCAGGTTGTGCATGTGAGCACATGGATGGAAGGAACACGTCATGTGAGGCTCTGTGCTCCTCACTGCCTTGTTTCCTTATTAACAGTCAGCCGAGACATGTTGTAAAGTTGTGTGTTTAACTTGGCTTTGTCTTCAGGCCAGTTTCCAGCATCCACACAGCTTTGATCACAGATGGCTGCGGTGCTCCTCTGTTAGTCACACAGCCAGCTTGTGCTCAGACATCCTAGCAGAGCCCGATTCAAGGTTGGAGCAGGCGAAACTCAAAAGAGAGAATAATTGGCCCTCCGACTGCAATGATATTAATGATACAATTAGAGCAGGCCTTTGGTTTCCTCTGTGGCAGAAACAGGTAGTGATAGGTGATACCGGGGGACTTCACTAGTGTCAGTCCGAGCCTTCTGATGCCGTGCTGATCCCACAAAAGCGGGAGGCTGGCACACACTTGCCTAGGCTCATTTCCCAGGGTGCACCCTGCCTTTGAGCGCTGACCTTGGTTGGATGCTCCCTTGTGGAGGGAGAAGAGATGGAATACATGTTTGAAAGATCAAAACAGTCCGGGCTCACCTGTCTCCACAAACACTGGCACACCGTTTTCACAGCTCACAGTCTTTATAGAAGTTGATCAGCATTGATTCAGCTCGGCTCGGAGACGCAGCGCTGCAGCCAGAGGAATGACACCGCCGGTATCTGCTGTACCCGGCTTCACAGGACGGCTTCATCCAACTCAACCTGCACTGATTGTTGGCTCACACACGACACACGGATAAATCTAAATTACTTTTTCTTAGCAAATAAATGTAGAATGTGACTGTTAGTTTGACCAGTTTACTGAGAAAAACAACAAGTCTTCATATTTACACTGGAACCAGATGACAAGGAAAACCTCTTAAATGCTGAAACCTCTCATCAAAGAGCAGGTTATTATATAATTATTATAATTAATTACGACATATAATTAGTTATGTGTGGAACATGTGATGAAGGCTGTTTGTTTTTGGAGATCTGATGAGATGTAACTTGAGAAGTAAGCTGAAGTAAGTACAAGAACACAACTGTAGGTATTTAATTATTATAATTACTGAACAACCGTCGATATTAGAAGCATCTAACGAACAACTATAACGAGGAAGTTGCAGTGGATTTGCAATCATTTGACGTAAAGGTGCTCCTGTGATTGACAAACGTGTTTCAGGTGTTTTGTCCAGATGTTCTGACCTCCAGCATCAATACACGATTGGACCTTCACCTATTTAAAAACATCTGGCCGACCTGCTGCTGAACTCCTCCACACTAATGTCACATGTGCTGGCTGCGTGTGAGCAGAATCTTTCTGTTAGATATTTAACACATTAAAGAAACGTCCTCACATGTTGATGATGTTGATGATGTCACATCTGTGGCAGCGTCTTAGAATCATTCGCAGGCCGTGTTGGGTTCAGTTCATTTAAAGAAACTACGAGCAGCCTTGGAAATAAACTTGAGTATAAACTAGAATACCAATCTCAGTGAGCGTCATGCTCTCCTCTCCGTGTCCACATCCCTCGGCCTGTGTTCACCTGTCACGGCCTCTCCTCTCCTGTCGCCGCCGTGCCGCCTCCACACCTGAATACTTTGCTTGACCAGCTCCTGCTCGGCGTCTCTGGGCAAAGGTTGCTCAGATGTTGATTGTAAATCTTTGCATGGATGCGTGCAGGGATGTTTCTTTCCTTCTCTGTCCTCAAGCCGACTCGGTGCCCTACGTGGACGCGATGCGCTCGGCACAGCGCGTGTTCTGTGCTGAGGGAGCGGCCCTGACAGCCGTACATCGGCCTGCTCGTCCCCACCTGGAGTTCACGGGCAGGTTCTACACTCTGCTGTGCTCCCTCTGCTCCTCCCGTCGCCTCCACCCTCCATCGCTGTGTGAGCTCAGGAGTCACTCATCTTGTTCTGGACGGCTCTCAGACCTGCTGCCACAGCGGTGGAACGAGCCCCCCCTTCTTCTGTCAGAACATCTGGATCACTAGAGACTAGAGAGCTCGTCAGGTTGCACCGCTTCCAACTCACCTTCTAAACTGATTGATGTGATGGAAGTGTGTGTTATTGGAGCACCATGAAGAAAATAACTAATTTGTTATTATTATAGTGCCTCTCTCTCTCTCTCTCTCTCTCTCTCTCTCTCTCTCTCTCTCTCTCTCTCTCTCTCTCTCTCTCTCTCTCTCTCTCTCTCTCTCTCT
>CAAKHC010008456.1:9396-21362 GCA_901007825.1 Macroramphosus scolopax | reverse complement strand
CTGATTGATGTGATGGAAGTGTGTGTTATTGGAGCACCATGAAGAAAATAACTAATTTGTTATTATTATAGTGCCTCTCTCTCTCTCTCTCTCTCTCTCTCTCTCTCTCTCTCTCTCCCGTTCTCTCGTTCCTCAGACCAACCTCACTCCACATGAAGATGGAAACAGCCCGTCTTTAAGCCCACTGGCTGCAGGTCAGCCGGTCGTCAGCAGGATATAAAAGCTCCGGACGACAGGAACCTTTCATGTATGCTGAGTTCAGACGCTTTGCTGCAACAATCCTGCAGAACCTGTTAAAGATGAAATAACCACGTTGATCCGGGCGATCTGTGAAGTTGAAGTTACGAATCTATAGTTCCAGGTTCGGGTGTGTGATGCGTAACTTCACTGGAAGTTCTATAAAATTATAATGTATAAATACAAAACTAATTTGTTTGCACAACTCCAACTTTCCTGAGTCTTCATTAAGCCGCGTGGCCTCCGGGTCATTGAACGGCCTCCGCTGGCTCCAACGCAGCTCAGACTTCAAATCAATCCTCACCATTGTGCCAGTGTAATTTGAGCAACGATTGTTTGCGATATGATTCACACAGTAATCCATCTTTGCCTCGCTAATACAGAAATAAACAACAGTAAAGCTGCTGAATTGATGAGCTTGCTCTGCCTGTTGCAAACTTTACGTGAGTGTCCTCCAGCCATAATCTGAAATTCACAGCAGAGAAAGTTGATGCATTTATTTATTCAGCCATGTTTACTCGGATTCGTTTGTTTCTCCAGGACATGGCTGCAGTGTCTGCGTGGCTCCTCCGTGTGGGCGGCTACCTGAGGGATGTGCTGCACTGAAGCTTCTTTTAAAGCGCCGGCTCTTGTTCTCCTCGGCAGGTTGTGAGGGGCTCGGCTGACACCACTGCTGGGGAGACTTCCTAATGCTTTCCTGTGGCAGCAGAGACCTTCTTATTTATTTTGGATGATGCAGCCACACATCCCAGCCCGGGTGGACATCCCAGGTACAGACGCCAGAGGGCTTGATGGATCTCAGAGAGAGGAGGGGAGGTGGAGGAGGGCAGGAGCAGAAATAGTTAGTTTAAAGTTACATAGTTGTTTTGAACTTGGACGAGATCAAACCAAAAACTCTTGAGGGGGAAGTTGCCAAGAAGAAATCTCCGACATCTAAACTCTGCTTTTCCCTAAATCTTCCCTCCAAATCTCAGTCCTGACTGAGCTGGTTTGAATTAGCTAAATCAGCTCCCAGATCCTCCATAGAGGATAATCTACATTCAGCACAGGGTTCGGGTCAATAGAATAACCACTGTGAAGCACGAGGCACCACTGAGACACAGAGAAATTTGATTCATGGCCTAGTAATATAAATCTGGAGAAATCTCTGTCAAAGAACCACGGACAGAATAATTGTTTGCAATGGGAAATCTCAATGGAGTCCTCAGAGCTCATTCCGAGGCTTTTGAAGTGAGCGCTGACATTGGAGAAACTCAAGGGCGGGGAGGGAATGAGGGGCCTTTCAAATGAAGAAAGATGGAGCTGCGCTCACGTTCGAAATTATAAGCAGTGATTTCAAGGAGCCGTCAAGTTTGTGAGAATAAACTGAGGTGCAGGAGGGGGAGGAGGTCCTTAAGCAAAGGAAGACCTGCACTTGAGGAGATCATTAAAAATGAAACAAGTTGTGCTTGCAAAGCAGGAGAGTGTGCTGGTCTGAACCGCAGCGAGTCGGCAGGAAAACCTTGTCATTCCCTTCAATACAGAGCGGCATAACAAAACAGAGGTGGAGGTTGGAGAGAGAAACATTCCTCCGTTTCAAACCAGAGGAAAAACAAAATAAAAGGCTCCGCAACACATTAACAACCTTGGATTTGTTGTCAAATGCATTGACGGTGAAGGTCCCTCCGCAGCAGGCAGCTCACAGTGTGTGATGCAGATTGTTTGGCAGTCAGGAACCAGCTCCGACTCCACGTGCCTGCTGGGTGACACAGTTGGAGGCCGACCGTAAGTGGACTGGCCTTAAGCAGCATATAGTGCTTTTCTCCCGCGTTCATTATGCAGCGACGGCCCAGGATTCTATACGAGGCCTTGATACACTGACAAACCTCCCTCCTATTCATCCTGGCAAACACTCACAAACTTCTTTGGGAACTTCTGTGTGTCGTACAAGGACTCAACTCTCACATGAAGTGGCATTTCAATCTTCCACTCCGATTCAGCCTGATAGAAACACCCGTGTAACGGACAGGTGATCGGAAATAAAGGATCAATGTGGTTCCCAATAAACAGGCAGGCACTTTGTATTTTACACTTCAAGACAAGAGGAGGCAACAAACCTCCAGGCAGGTGGAGTGTCCACCTCTATTGGAAGGAGGAACCAGGGGGGGGACGCTCTGCATCAGCAGGGCTCATGTAGCATCCCGTTTTCTGCCGAGTGAAGAGCTCCAAAGAGAGAGAGGAGCGAGAGAGAGAGAAAGAGAGAGAGAGAGAGAGAGAGAGAGAGAGAGAGAGAGAGAGAGAGAGAGAGAGAGACTCTGAATAGAGGTGGAGGAGCAGGCGGAGGAGCGTTCGGAGGATGAGGCAGCTCATTGGGGTTCCGGTCAGGCCTGCAGCCTCTCTAATCAGGATGTGACGTGCGATCTGGCCTTTAACTCGACGGCACAGCCGGTAGCAACAATAAATCTCTTTCCTGATCTGTTAAATTACCAAATGAATAATCCTCCTTTAAAAAAAGAGCCTATTAGTCTTGTTTTTTATAAGCAAAGAGCAAACATGTTACAATTAAACGAGTCCATGCAGTTAATGTGACGTGTTGTGCGTGTTGGAACTTCTTCATCCATCACTTGTCTGACAGACGAGTCACAGGCTGTTTGAAGTCAGCAGCCGTCAACAAGAGACACCGAATGAGTAAATAAAACATGCTGCTTAACTTTGCCTCCGTCGGTTAATAGGGCGGCCCTGCTGATCAAAAGAACATTAGCTTTGATTAATCAATCAATACCCCGGTGGCCTCCGTCCTGTCCATTGATCTCCCGGCTGGATGGAGGTCAGCGTTCGGCTTGGCAGCATGTGAAACGCTCGGCTCTATTTTTCACACTGGCCCGCTGAAATGAAAATCCACCTTCATTGATTTTTCCCTCATTTCCCTTCTTTGCCTTTTAAACTGTTCTTCAGTTGTTCGTGCCGAGGAAAGTTACGGAGCTCAGAGGCTGCTGAGGGAGCTCCAGACACCACGGAGAACCTGCAGGAGAACAGAGGATGGAGGCGTGTGTGTGTGTGTGTGTGTGTGTGTGTGTGTGTGTGTGCGTGCGTGCGCGTGCGTGCGTGCGTGCGTGTGCGTGCGTGCGTGCGTGTGCGTGCGTGCGTGTGCGTGCGTGCGTGTGCGTGCGTGCGTGTGCGTGCGTGCGTGTGTGTGTGTGTGTTCAGCAACAGACGGATCAAACGAGCCTGCAAACACATTTAACAACTAGTTGTGGAAGCAGAACGTCTCCAAATGACGTGAAGTCATTTATAAATGTATCTAAAGTATTAATACATTCAGGGGAAGTAATCGTACTAATAATATATTACAGAGGTCAGTGATCAGATCACACCTGCTTTATTCTAGAACCATCGACAGGCTCTAAGACATCAACTGTTACCTGGAAGAACTAAAATGTTAAAACAAACTCACTGAGTTTCTTACAGTTCAGACGGCACTGAAACGAGGCTGCAGTGCTCGGTGTCGTCCTTCTCTTCATCCTGGTTTGTAAGAAATGGAATGCAGCCATTTTATTGTACATTTGTTCCTATACAAGGAAAAACAGAAAGAACAGAATTTTGTTCACTGATGAATCTTCTGCCAAAGCAAATATTAACTTTAAATTGACTTTAAACATGTTTAACTAAAACCACAATCATACCGGAACCTCAACGAACCTGTAGAACTTCTACTCAACCTGAACCACCTCAGTATGTGTTCACAGACACAGACGGGGAGATGGAACATTGATTCTGTATACATTAAGGCTCCTCCCTCCTCCTCTGTGTCTGTAGTGTTAATGATTCGTTAACAGGTTCTTTGAACCGGTTAACTTCAGTGTGTTGATGTCCGGATCAGAAGAAGCTGGTCTCACTTGTGCCACCAGGACAAACACTCCTTCTAAATCAGACCGGCATTGCACCCCCGGGTCACATCCTGACCTTTGCCCTTTGCACACAAGAGACTGCTTTTCTTTTCTAATGTACGTATGTTTGTCCTCGTGTGCCGGCCTGCGAGCGTTTACGTTGCCACTGTAATGTTTTGGCGAACACACGTTTATGAGAAATGTTGCGAGTTAGCTGTTAGCTGTTAGCTGTTAGCTGTTAACAACTTAAGAATGAGACACAGAGGGAAGCTCAGAAGATGCTGCTTCACTTTGGATCCACCTACATTTGACTAAGGTGAACATGGAGCAGGCTGATGTGTTAGCAGGAGATCAGCAAGCAGGTGGACTGTTGGTTCCTCCTGTGTTCGAGCTGTGGTTGGTGGCGAACACGCCGCCTCACGTCTGTAAGGTCAATGGACAAGGACAGTGACCAGCTCTCGGTGCAGCGACACCGAGGGAAGGTGTAGTACTCGTACTACTGACTGTATGTTGTAGTGACACTGATCGTCACGGAGACCAGAGCTGCATCCAGCGGTCACACTCCTCAGCACTGAGACGGAGGAGGGAGGCAGCACGCCAGCAGCCATCTGCAGAGGTTCCTCCGTCTCCTGAATTACATATTCTTTAAAACCCTGCAGGGGTGATCAGCAGACAGCTCCTCCATTTGAAGTGCACACAAGGTTCCATTTCAAAGACGCGTCGCATCTCTTCATGCCCCTCTTGGTGGCATCGTTGTTTTTCATATGGCCCCATTCTCCCGGAAAATGCAAATGAATCTAATTTCAAATGACAAGGAAAGTAAACTTCTACAGTGAGTTGTGTGTGCCAGGTTCCCTGTGGGGGACCGCGAGCTGAGAAACACCCTGCTCTAATTCTGTCATCGTCAAACTTTGACATAAGTGATTGTTCAGTTGCCTTTGTTGAGTGATACGACGGGTAACAGGGTCCCAGTTCCTCCACGTTAATTTTTTAAAAGAAAGCACAAGACACGTATTCCTTGAAGAAATGTTTGGCACTGCTTATGCTAAATATTATAACATTCAGGCAGTGATGTCTTTTGTTTTCTGCTTTTATCTCCTCTTATCCACAGGAGGCCTTTACCTTTGCCACCGAGCCTCAATACAGCAGCTCAGAAATAATTTAAGTAGCCCTTTTTAAATAACACTAAGACAAGTCGGAAGAATTCGGATTCCAGATCAAAGTGTGCCGTCTCTCTGCTGCGAGCGCTGATTTCCTTCAGCTTCCTCCCCGACACCGCGCCGTGATCAAGTACACTGTTTTGTTAAAAGGCCTGTCCTGGATTCACCAGATTTGCCCACAACACAAATGTCTGCATATTTACCAGCGTGTGTGTGAACAGCAAATTAAGTGTCAAGTTGAATGATGCCGTCCGATGACAGACGCTACGCAACGAGCACATTAGCTTCCGCCGGGCGCCGCGGCCGCTTTGTCACTGTGAATAATGTTAATACAGTATCAACAATGACCATTTGTTCCCCTGTAACCTTTGTTGTAAATTGACGTGAGGCTGATTTCTGGCTGCGGGCCGGATGAAGGACGTACACACACCACACACACTGCAGGGATTGATGGCGGCAGCCGCTTATAGACAGAAAACTTTCTCAGAGTTTCTTCTTCCTCACATAAATCTGGGGATAAATCTGGGCTGGAGATTTCACAGAGAGAAGTTCTTTAATTTCATCAGCACACCCTGACTGACAAGTATCATTATGGATAAAATTATCTCGGTAATTATCCTGCCGCGAAAAAAGATTTATATCCCTTTGTGAGGGCTGAGAGGGAAAGCAGAGGATGACGAGTCGCGGCTACATGCCGCTCCGCAGCCAGGGAGGAAAGTGCTTTGTTAAAACAGCTGCTGCTGCCCCTTCCTCGCCTGACCGGATCACCCAGAGTGCACTGCTTTGTTCTGCCGCAACCTGGTGAGGAAAGTAGTTGAATGCGGCCCGACGGCTCCGTGTGATTGGATAACTGGTTACATTGTGTCAAAGCAGGTGAAGAAAACAAAGAAACATCTCTGCTTATGTTTGATCAAATTACCTGACACGTCTGTGTGTTGTGTGACGGACGAGCAGGTGAAGAAGATCAGATCTCCTTTCAGTCACTGGTACAGACGGAGACTCCCAGCATGCAGCAGTGAGATCTGATTATCATTCACCAACCTCAGCCGGTCGGCCTGATGAGGGCCTGAAGTGACCCGGAGGTAAAGACGGCCTGATGACACGTCAGGAATCACTTAGGAGGAAGAAAATAAACGATCTCTGTGTTTAACGACGGGACTCGAGGCTGGACGAGACTTCAGGACAGAATCTGTAGAATCCACCTGAGAGTTTAACCTGTGAGTGTCATCACCGCGGAGGGCGGCGGCGTCGCTGCAACACCAGAAACAGAAGCAGAACCTGATCTGACAGGCTGGATTCAAGCCAGCAGCTGTTCCAGACGACACAAACCAATTTATTTAGAGGTCAAACTGGATGTTGGGGCACTGGGAATGTAATGACCTCATATCTCCTCTGTGTTGTGCTCTCACAGAAAGTGTAACAACATGACGTCGTCCTATAAATAATACGGATACATTAAGAAGCTGTTTCATGCCACGTGTCAGCGGAACCTTTGTTTAACGCCAAACCAACCATCTTCTAACCTAAGACTTCTAATCAGAACACAACACATGTTAATCAGGCCTCAGTTGTTTGGGAGGGAAACCGACCATTAAAGGAGATAAACAGCCAGTGAACGTTTTAGAGACACTGGAACATGATGTCAACATGGTACATTTAAATACACGCACGCACGCACGCACGCACACTGTGATGAATTCTATCTTCACGAAGCTGGAAAATATCGTTCATGTTTGTAACAGTGTCAACAGATTTCTGGCAGCAGGAGCGTCGGCAGCTGCCGGAGCCGTGTCGGATCCATCAGATTGTCCTAATGAAGAGTCCGGTGAGTGCCGCTCGCAGCAGCTCCGTTGATTGGTCGCCCTCAACCCCACATTCTTTTATTGTGGAGTGAAGTGACCATTGCAGCCTGGAGATCTAAAAGATCCTTAAAGCCTCTTCAGTGTTGCTTCAAACACCTCGGAACAGCCACCGACGATGATTTTAAACGCTGCCAGATGTGCCAACTGTCCCGACCATCCACCTCAACAGTGGCATGCTAAGAAGGTGGACATAATGAAGGAACTGAGCCACTATCAGTGGTTGGTGAAAGAGGCAGCCTAAAGGCCTGAGCCTAATGAGCAGCTGTGTGGCTCTCATTAAGAGTGTAGAACAACTGCTGCTCCTTAATGAGCTTCTTCATTAAGAGCCATTTGGAAGGGAAAGGTCTGCAGGCAGCCAGGTCCAGCACCCTGAGCACCGGGGCCGGCTACCGCCATTACCAGGACGCTCCGTCACTGCGAGCGTGTCCTCCCCGATATCACTCATCACCTGCGTCACCAGGCGGCTCCGAATATCAGACAGAAACATTCAGCGTGCTCTTGTCTCATCACAGAGCTCGTATGCAATGTCTCCGAGCGTCGTACACATCAGTGATGGAGGAAGAGGAGGAGGAGGAGGAGGGATGGAGGAGGAGGAGGAGGAGGGATGGAGGGTCCTGGAGGTCCCGGGGAAACTGGAACACTCCAGTTTAAAGACTGATTTACATTACAGCCTCCAGATCTGATTGAACTGCTCAAACATGAGCTGTTTGAGCTGTGGAGGACCTCACAAGTTATTGTTGATCAGGAGGAGGAATAAATAAATTACACCTCAAACAACTTTGTCTCCACTGACATCCTCTCAACTGATGTCGCTCTGCTTGGTTCTGCAGCTCAGAAGAGTAAAAGAAAATGATTAAATGATTGCAATGATTAAATCTGTTTTAAGATTCTGATAAAACTACTGGTAGAGCTGGTAGTGTTTGTGTAATCCTGCTAACAGACGGGGAAGCAGCATCGGAACATCACCTCCATGGTGGAGGTCATCAGGGAGGATCATAACGTGCTGCAGGTCCGTACCAGCGGCACCACGTCATTCATACCACGTACTAATCAATAAAGAACAAGAAGAAGTGTTTGGAAGAGTGCAGAGCTCCGCTAAGCTTACAGACCAGCCTTTTATTATATGCAAATATCCAACAATCATCATGTCTGGATGTATTTGACTGGAAGAACTGAGTGCTACTGAACAAGATAGAGGATCAGACCACAGGACTAAAGTACAAACTGGACTTTAATCCTTCGGTGAACAACCGGTGGGAGCGTGAGAGCAGGCAAGGAGCTGATTGGCTGGTGAGGCAAAACAACAGGAAGTGGAGAAGATAAGACACAGGTGAAGACAATCAACCAGCACACAGGACACATGAGGAGCAGGATTTCAAAATAAAACAGGAACTAACAAGACAACTTAAAAAACACTGTCCATGAATAAATAAAATTAATATGAATATATATGTTAAATATGTCCCAGTTGTTTATTGGGGAACAGAAGTCTTTATTCAACACATTGAACTTTGGATTCATAAACCGTGGGCGGATTAATCTAATCATAGTTGACCTATTGATGTTGGATTATAGCAGATGGACATTGGTCTCGGTCGAACTCTTTCTGGAAACAAAATGACACAAAATCTGTTGGTGCTGAATGAGCTCAACAATACATGTATGTAGTACAGCAGTCAGGATGTGGACGCTGAGGATTATAGAAGTAGGACGTCTGCAAGACAACTGAACAGCAAACTTTCTAGTCTGATTATAGAATCCTCTCGGCCGTTTAAAGAGCTGCTTGTATCCAAGTCTGGTAGTGAGTCAGATGATTCTAGGTATTATATTTAATAATAAAGTATCTCCTAAATTTCTCCTAATGCCTCTCACACACTTTCAGTCATCTAATCACCAACTCAGTATAAACTGATAATCTGAGACGTGTTTGTAGAGCACGACAGTCGCCTCCTCTAACATAAACCATCAGAAAATGTAATTTCTTCCATCAACCTTTTAGAGCCAAATAAATGAATATTGATTCATAATAAGATTTCTTTTGCCGTCCGTCCGTCCGTCCTTTGAATATGATTCATCCGTGTTTGTGGTTTAGGCTAAGAAATACCGCCGGCCTTTAATCATCCCGAGTTATTCTGCTGTTTGTGTGCCGGTCTGATTGCTTATTTCCCCGCTGCCCTTGGGCCAACGCCATGTGAGTGGGGTCAAATGAAACCCAATTGGACAAGCTAATCACAATATCTATTGGTTATCCCACAGGTTGCAGTGGAAATGCTCACACTTGTCAATTCTTTCAGTCGAGGTCACCTTCCAATCCTGATTATACGCCGCCAAATTTATTGTGCCCCACTGTACCTGCGCATTGCATCCACTCAGCATTCTGCTTTCATTGATTGGCGGCTGAATGTGACAGTTCAGAAAGTAATGTGGACACCGCTGCTGATCAATAAAAAAATGTATGTGTCTAGAACCTAGGAGGCATTTCGTAATGAAATCAATATCTGTGCTTGGCTTCTGGCATTAAGATCATTGGCCAGGCTGTTATTTAGTCATTGTTGTCCTACACCAACGGCAGAACCGGCTACCACCAGAAATCAATGGCAGCGTGTCGCAGCCAGCATCCCAATTACAGGCGGCGCTGGTGAGGAATCAATGCAGCTTTTAGGCATTACCACTCCTTGTGGGAAATCACAGGACATTATTTTTCTTGGGGAATCTGCTGCGCAAAGGACGACGCCTGGCTGCCCATGTTTAAGGTCTATCGGAGGCGTTTGAGGGGAAGTAAGACGGGGAGAAATATTTTGCTGCGAGCCGTCACCGTGACATGTGATGCATTGATCACCGGCGGAATCTGACAAGAAAACAACAACAACAAACAAAACAATCTGGAAATACTACATTTAATTTATATCTCTGCTTTGCAGACAAACGTTGTCCAATAATTGTATTATTGAAAGATTGTTGTTCTATTGGTTGCTGGGATGCAGCAGGAGATTCAGGGGCCCTGCAAGAATGCATCAAATTAGACCCCATTAATTCAACCGTTATGTTTTGAGGATCCGTGGCGGTGCAGGAATCACGACCCTCCCCACCCCCCACCAGCCCCCCCTGATGGGTCGGACCAAACACACATTGTGAAGGTGTTACTTCATTGTGACGACATTCCTCACTATTTTCTTTTACTTTCAATAGCTTAAGTTCATTGCTACTTTTAATTAAATTTATAATTTTTCAAAATTCAGTCAGTATTTGGTGATAATATCAGATTACTGCTTTATTGTGTTTGTCCACCAGTGTCCCGTAATATGACAGGACAGATGTATTAATTAAAAAGATTATTCCAACGGTTCGGTGGAGAGATTTATTGTGGGAATAACGAGCGCTCGTGGAGCAGGGCATCAGTTGGTTCGGTGTTACAAAGACACCAGGCATGATGACACCGAGCAGCCATCCCCGTACAGAGGAGAGAACAGAGGGAAGACGAGGGGAGCTGCGAGAACTAACATCATCTGTGAGCGTGTCACCTGTCATTAGCCTCACGCTTCCACGTACATCAGCATCTCCAATCTTGGAAAACACGCCTTGGGCCAAATAGACACATTATCAACATTCTGCTTCTCTTAGGCAGATGCTGCTCACTCACAACTCCCCATAACAGACTGCGACTCCCCTCCCAAACTGGCAGATCACTCCCAACACAGTGTGTACTGGGCCTGCCAGTATTTGACAGGGAGAGGGACTGGTGAACTGGGAGATATAACAAGATTGTTCTCTTTATCAGGTGTTTTGCACACACTTTTCAAAGCGCCTCACGCTGGCACGACATGGCTCTTTGTTCAATCTCGGAGCGTTTCAAGCACCTGGCTCACAAACACACTGACGTGACACATGTTTGATTAAAGGGAAGCGACAAGAGTTTGAGACAAAAGTGATTTTGACTCCATGCAGCTCAAGTCTAGCCACAGTCTGGAGACGGTGTGTTGACTGGGGTTTGATGGGAAGATGAAGAGGAGAGATGAGAGAAGCTGGCTGCAGCGAACGCAGCACTGAAATCCACCGTGGAGTAAATAATGGGGCACTTTTGTTTTCGGGAGGAGAAATATATTTCCTGACATCTTCGGGGTATGATAAGCCTGCAGGCTGGAAATTGCGATGACCTCAACAATAAAATAAAATAAGTGTGAAGTGAATGTCACAGTGATGTATTCTATGTTCTATTTATAAAAGGTATCGGCAGTCTGTTATCCATCCCATGGATTACTGGGGAGCTCACTGTTTGCACTTCACTTTAAAATTCATAAATCAATTGATTTATTATTATTTTGTCCTAATATTAGGAGTAATGAGTCGCCCCCGGTGGCTGGTTGCGGTATAGGTGATAAGCCCCGCCCCCTCCGTGTTAGCAGCTGGGACTTGCACCAACTCAAAGTAAATGTCAGATAAACTTTTCTCCAACACAGTTTATCTAATTTCAGGTGTCACACTGGTTTGATATTTTATGGGTGATATCGAATCCATCTTTAGTTTTTCACTTCATGTAATCAATTAATTAATAACAATAGTTCCCGCCCCCGCCGGTGGTTCAAGATCTTAGTAAGTGCAAACATTGTATTTAAAAAGGTTCATGCACCTTTTATGAAATAACATCTGACTGAAATCAAATCTAAACAGAGCAGCAAACAGAGGAGGAAGTTCCCATAAATATGATCTTAAATCTATTTTCAAGTTTAGTTTAAAACAGTAAAATTCAGATGAGTTCACTCTTCAGGCTTCACACAGCGGGGGTGGGGATGGGAGGGGCCCGGGGGGGGGGGGGGGGGGGGGGGGGGGGTTTAAAGGGGGGG
>CAAKHC010008455.1:60787-77548 GCA_901007825.1 Macroramphosus scolopax | reverse complement strand
TTACAAGTCTTCAGTAGTTCCGCTTCTTGACACATATGCATGCACTCCGGCATACATGGAGCGTAATTATAAATGCAAGGCTTGCTATAGGGAGCTGAACTTTTCACACCTTTCAAAGCCACAAAATTGGATGGTTTTGTGGTTGTGCAGCTGCCGCTCCACGCTAATGCAAGGCGGTGTCATATGAAAAATATTCCTCTCCCCAAACCACAGGGCTAGTCATTAATGAAACACAGGCCGCGCAGTGAGGTCATACAGAGTCTAGATTTCAGCAGCCACACTTAAAAAACGCTCAGAAAGAATAGAGAAACATGAACACAAATCAGATTCCAGCTCCAAGGACGGGGAAAATAAATAAATAGAGAAAGGCACTGGCCCCTCTCACATTTTCCCCCATCGCTCTGCAAACAACCGTCAACTGCAGCTCAGAAACAGCTCACAATGAGAGCAGACTAAACAATCTGGTCCCAGCCAAGGAAAATGCTAAGCAACTCCGCACACAGGATGTCTCACCCTAATTGCCAACTATCAAATCTCACAATGGAATCTATCCATTTGGCGAAATCTTAACAGCAAACTTGGCAATATGCTTTTGCTTTTAAAAGTGTCAACTTTTTTTTTTTTTTTTTTTTAACGGGGGAGGACGAAACGGCACAAATGTTGAGGATTTCATTTTTACAATATTCTTGGATCTGCCGGGGGTTTATAGAGCTTAAAAGGAAAACTGGCAATAATGTGCGCTGAGAAGAGGAAGAAGAAAAAAAATGTTATAGGATAAACGTGCTGGGGTCTTGTAAACGAGTGATTAAAATCCTCAGCATTAAGATAAACACACTGAATAGGTCCCAGAAGACGTGCAAAGGGGGGGAGAGGAAGGGCCGGACTGACTGCACGCTGGAGGTGGGCACTGGGGCTGGATGGGGAACCCTGGGATGGGTGTAAGAAAACGGTGTTACAAGGAGGCCCCCAGCCCTCCAAGCAGGAAACTAATGGGACGGTCTCCACCATCCACCATGTGGCATTGTGTTTCCCGGCCGGTCGAAGCCACGCTCGCCGAGACCCCATGACTTCAAACAGCCAAAATAGCAGCGCATTCATGAAACAGAACAGAACTACTGGGGATTAAAGAAGGCAGGGAAGGAAGAAAACACACACACAAAAGGTAGCAGGCCTCAACAGCAGATGGTAAAATTAACATTTCAACAGTTCCTTTTCCTTTCATGTAGGTCTCGGCAGAACTTTTTTCCTGTTTTTTTGAAACAAAAAAAAAAAGCAAGAGGGCTTGGGTTTTGGTAAGATATAGTGGTGCTGAAGGCATCTGGAAAAGGGGAAGAGGAATATTGGCTTATTGCTCCTTATGGTCCACCTCTATGAAAAATTAAATAGGTCTGTTTTGCAGGTTTCCCTCTCCAGAGCGCCTTATAAGCTGTGTTATGGAAACATCATCTTGGTAATTTATACGCCGAAGAACACCTGGTGATGAAAGAAAATAAACTATTCCTCCTTTTCTTTCTCAATTCAATAAAACGACTCTTTGACTTTGTGGTCTTTTACTTTGATGTTTATTTTTTTAATGCCCATCCGTTTGGCTTATTTTCGCGAGAAGTTGGCATCTTTTGTAGCGTTAAGTCGTTCAACAAAGTGTTCGTCAGATTCCATTTTGAAGTCTTGATATGCGCTTCAAAAAGGTGCTGCCGAGATGTTATCACGCAGCGGCTGGAAGACTGAGGCATCTCTAATAAAGACCCAAACAATGGACGGCCTCTTTCATTTCAAATGGAGCGTCTCTGTAGCACCCATTAATTTGGACACAGCTCTGGCTAAATTACATGTGTTCCACCTCTGTGACATTTTAAATGCAATTAAAAGCTGGTTATGGAAGTGTGCGCGGACTTCCCTGTGAAGAAGGCAAATCACTGACGTGATTAACATGCAAACGAGCTCACGCTGGCAGGCTAGATTGGGGTTTGAAAACCTCAATTACTTTTGTGTGATTATCTATTTACCAGTACACAGATTTCTATTCCTCATCTCCAGCCGAGCTCCCCGCGCAAAGAGCCCACAATTATACTCAGTACACCTTTATTTATGACGCGCGCGCGACACTGAAGCGCTGAAGCTCCAGTGATTTTTCACCGTGATGTATTGCATCTTTACGGGCTGCTGATGAGGCAGGGCCAGGCCAACACTTCCTAATGGTGAACCATTTGCTTTGTGAGCACTTAATATGATCTTGACCCCCACCGCCCTGCACAACCCAAATCCATCCATCCAACCCCTATTTAAACTCAGTTTAACCCCCCTCTCCCCATCAGACAGGAAGGGGGGAATAATGGACAAAGGGGGCAACCATTTATCCCCTTCAAAATCATATTCTACATCACCACTTTTTATTTATATCTAAACCCTTTAAAATGAGTCTGTGAGTGTATTTAGGGGGCGTCTATTATATTAAGCACGAAAGTATGTTTCGCTTTGTTGGTGAAAATATTTCAGTCAATTAAAAGGGATTTAATTGATTTGAACGACTGATCAGGCACAGTGTGGTTTTGTGTTCAAATTTACATGAAACTATACATTTCTATTCCTTTAATCAGGACATTTAAGATACAGAACAGAACTAATTCAATGAAAAGAGGTGCACAGCATAAGAATTATATAAAGAAAGTAAGAAAAGCTACGACTGTGCAGTAACTATGCCAACGTGCAGCTGCTTTCCACCCAGTGCTGTTTGAAACTTAATATTTTTTTGTCTTAAAAAACACCGTAGTGCATGATTTTATTGTTTGTCATTGTTCCTGCCCGCCTCTCTGTGCTCGGGGACAGGAAGAGAGAGGAGGATACGCACATCTATGGCACAGCCAGGCTCTGCACAATGTGCCCGGCATACATAAAACATGCCCTGTTGCTTCAGCCGAGGCAAAAAGGAAAACAGTGCCATCAAGTGAAATTTCTGAGGATTCCTCAAACACCTCAGCAGATAGATCTTTAACTATGCGTGTGCAGGAGGAGGACGATGGTCTTCCTTCATCATGAATTACTTGTTTATTCCTCTATATAATACGTGAATTCATGTTAAGACACAGCATGAAACAGCTTGTAAAAATGTACCTTGTTGAATCATATTCAGATTTTCTAAAAAGTTTATTCTGTATATCCGCACGCGTCTTCCCGGATGATCTTTAAATCTCTGGATGGGATTGTTAGACACAAGAGTTCGAACTCCCACTCAAGTGGTGAGATGATAAAACAAGAGACGTACACGGAGCTTTGCTCGCTCCGTGTTCGGATTCCTGTCGAGGTACCTGAAGAACAAAGGGAATCATTATTGCTATTTGAACTCAGTTGCCAGGACTTGACTACAACGCTGGTATAAGGCTGAACGAGTAGGTGGGAAAGAGCAGCGGATGCACACGGTATTGAATGTGCCAGACTGGCGGTGATGGGTAGAATCATGAGTGACGGAGAATAAAAGACAGAGAGAGGGAGAGCTTAGATAATAGTAGATAATGGACAATTAACTCAGGCTAGTAGCGCCGGCTGCAGTGAATAGCAGCTTGTGGTGCAGCAAGTCCCCAATCACCACTCAGCCATATTCACATTGGGAATACAGGCGCTATCAAGCTGCGGGCTACTGGGCCTCAGAGGTGTACACGCTGCATTAGCAATCTCCACAATGCCTTCAAACAATGCTTGATACCAACAAAGTGTCCCTAAGTGCAAACGCAAGCACTCTGCCGATGGGAAGTCGGCGGTGCCATAACCTTGTCTATTGTTTCATGTCCTTTCACCATCAAAATAAACCCACGAGCCGTAAATCCATTTAAAAAAAAAAGTTACATACTGGCATATACAGGCGGAGACATTAGCATAATTAAACCTATATAAAAAGCTAATTGCATAAATAAATGAGCGAATGTCACCACTGTGCATCAGCGAAACAATGCATGTGTTCATATCAGGGGCCTCAGAAGTGTTTTAACTGCACCCCCCACACGCACACCCCCCCTTCAAGCTCCATCTAAATCTATTGATCTGTGAAACACAGGGACCCAGGGGAGGCAATTCACTTAATATCATACATCTAATGATGAGATGAATAACGATTATACCATTTGGTAATTAAACGTCTTACAAACCATTTAACTGACTGCGCGTCAGGAGGGGTCACCGGAGGTCGCAGCGATTGTTTTCCATTTCTCTCTCGGCATAAAAGCAGGAGACACGCAGGAGGTATGACTGGAGGGGTGGGTGGGGGGGTGGTGGTAGAAAACAGCGCATGACACAATGGTGAAAACACACTAATGACTGTGAGCAGCTATGGCACTAATCCCAAACGCTGTCAAGACTTTGAAGGGAAAACAACTCGGAGGCGGAGATGGAAAAATCAAGCGAAAACAAACATTTTTAACTTCCCTCGATCATTTTTTTTTTCTCACATATTAAGAAAGCAGCTCGCTTTCTCGCATCCTTTCACAACATGAGCTCACGGTTGCTGGTGAACTGTGACTACCTGACAGGGTTGATGTGGATGAAGAGGACCTTCTTTGTAGGATGCGTCTGATCCACACAAAGGTGTGTTAAACACACACTCTGGAGAGCCAATTTACCATCAACATCCACATTCCTAATCCCTACTTACAGGCAATAATTACCCCGCATCGTCATGTTAGTGTGTTGACAGTGCAGGCGAATTCTAAAGGCTTGCACATGGAGGGGATTTATCATAAGGTGATATAAGCACGGGTAAACCAGCGAGGTGGTGATTGGTCGGAACACAAACACACTTTCCAAGGACTAACTTTCTTTCATGGGGCACATTCGCACCGACTTACTGACGGGAGGAATGTGTGTCATGCTCCTGGCCCCCTCGTTGGATGATAGCTGGTAAACATTGTCATTCCTAAGAAGGACAGGATTAAAGCCTGCTCTGCCCATTGAGAGGAACAGTGCGCGAGGACGGGAACAATAGCCAAATGGGGGGACGGTATCACGAGGGTCCAATGTCTGCTGTGATGAATATGTGGGAGATTATAACCCATTCCATCATTTCCATAATGTAAAAACTCTCTTTCTTCTTCACCCGCTGACTATTCACTAAATAAATGAGAAAACTATCACCCGCGCGGAAACGTCGGACAAAAGGCAGAAGGGAGGGAGACTCAGTTTTGAATGACCCCCGTGCCTTTGACAATACAGGCGCTGTCCGAACACATTCGGAGGCAGCCGAGTGAGAAAGACCTGGTAGAGTATTTATCACCGGGCACAAAGCAAATGTATTACCATGTCACCTATACCACTTCACCGCAGAGAATGGAACCGCGGTGCACACAAGGGAGTTTTACATAATACCAGGTGAGAATATGAACGCCGGCTTCTTTTTTTTTCTTCGATCCGTGGCTTCGCCGGCTCGCTCGCGCCCGAAACCAAGAGGGATCATTCAGTGGACACTGGTTTCAAACGCAGTCGGCACAAAGAATTTTACCAATATGCTAACTAGCCTTGCTAATAAGTCTTTCTGCTCTGGTTAAATTCCAAAAAAAAAATGAATTGAATTGACTGACAGCGTTTTTTTTGTTTTTTTTTTTAAAGAACTTCAAAGAAGAAAAGTCAAAGAGGAAAGAGAATATGAATAAAATATGTCCGACAACAAGTTGGATGTGTGTGAGAGGCTTTTTAGCACATCCACCAATGCATCCATGCATCGCGGGTAAAGTTAGCGCGGTATAATGCGAGCGGCCACCGGACTTGCAGGACCTTGGATCCAACTTGCTCTTCTTGAGAGCTCCTCAAAAAACATTAAACTTGTGAAATTCCTGAGCCATAGAAAATATCTCCCCACCCCGCGCTCTGCTCAACATCGCCGACACCTTTTCAGCCTGACGTGCGAATGTCTGTTTATGTGTGTGCGAAAGAGTGAAAGCCTCTGTGCCAGGCAACATGCATGCATGTGTGTGTGTGTGTGTGTGTGTGTGTGTGTCATCTGCCAGATCCCGCCGGTCTATTCCAGAGATTTCTCCCATGGTAACCTAGTTTATTTACTTTATCTACAATATAATGCTTCAGTGAACATTAGCAACTTTGAGACACAAGTTTCAATCAGTTGCCTAGCGGCGGCGCGTGCACGCTCGTGCGTGTGCTCAGCCAGGTGCAGAGGAGAGATGAACACCGCCGCTATAGAGACAGCGCTGCTTTAAAAAAAAAAAAAAGGACTGACAAAGAGGTCCCGAAATAATACAAAAATAAAATCGGACAGCTGGGTGAGAGAACAAGGGAAACAAAAGAATGGTAGAAAAAGTAAAGCCAGGAGAAATTAACTGTTCGGGACAGCGGGGAGAAGGAGAGGGAGGGATTGTGGTGAATTTAACAAATATAAAAGGAGAGAAGCTAAATAAAAAGTGATATTGTACTGAGAGACGGGGAGAAAAGCACAGGGAAGACAAAGGCAGTGAGAGAAATAGACTAAATTAAAGTGAAGCATCGGAGAGAGAGAGAGAGAGAGAGAAGGGGATGGGAGATGGGAGCTCTCCCCTGGCAGTATGGAGCAGGTCTTGTCCAATAAACACAGGTGAGTAGCCTCGACAGGCGAGGACCACCGGGCTGACTGACAGCTGAGTGCGCTCGCTGACCTCCAGCTTTGTGTTACATGACATGAGAAGTTCAACTCAACTGACAAAGAGCCGGCATCTCTCGGCGTGAGCTGGGAGAGGAGGGTGACGAAGCAACCGACATACAGCCGGCTGTTTAAAGCGGCATCCGTGCACTAAAGTTGCAAACACCAAATGTGTCTGTGGTTTCGCACGTGCCCGGACAGGAGGATGCCGTTTCCCTTCACAGGTGAACAGAAGTCGGAAACACCCACGTGCATCAGTTACTTAGTGAGGGAAAGTGTGGAGTTGTGGGGTTGTGTGAGGGGGGGTGTGTGTGCAGAATATATGCTGTGCACCGACTGAATCTTTTCCACATGATGGGCCTCAGGCTGTTTTTGTCAACTGCACTCTTGAGTTGCGAGCAGTCAGGTAGTGTGACCACATGATTGCCCAAGAGGCACGGTGGTGAGAGAGGGAGAAATGGGGAGAGAGACAGAGAGAGAGAGAGAGAGAGAGAGAGAGAGAGAGGAGAGTGATGGGGGCCGGGGACAGGGCCGATGCAGCAAGCATGATGAGGTGTAATCACAAACCCCATTCAGAGTGCAGTGGAGTTTGTCAACATACACACATTCACATTCCACTGTCTGTCAGCTCCATGACCCAAATCGAGCATGCTGTGTGAGAGTGTGTGCGCGTTCCTTCCGCACACACGGATGCTTTCCGCGATTCCGCCTCCAACCAGGTAGTAACTGTCTTGGTCTGCGGTTTGCGGCGGAGGAAGTCGGATTCCGAGCTCTTGTACTTGGACTTCGCTGCAGCCTGTATCCCTTTTCAAGCTGCGATCAAATGATCATTATGAACAAAGGACTTGGCTTGTTGCCTCCGGAGTAAAAGCTTTTTTAGTGGCTGTGACCGTGTGGTTAGATTTGAAGATTTAAAAAGAAAAAGAGAGACGGTGATAGAATGTGCTACCGCTGAAGAGGGTACTTAGTCGTAGGAATCTTATAATCCAGTGAAAATCCGTCATTTTATAATAGAAATATTGCACAAACAGTGGAGTTATGACGATGTAATCACTGAGAGTTACAGAGTGTAATAATTGGATGCACCATTCTATAAACTTTGCACCAATAGGAAACCAATGTACCATCCATTTATTATACCGCTTATCCTTTTGCAGGGCTGTGTGAGAGCCGGAGCCAATCCCAGCCGACGATTGCTGAGGGGCGGGGTAAACTGGTCGCCTGTCAATCACAGGGCTGAGACAAAGAGACAGACAACCATTCATACCTACGGGCAATGTAGAGTGTCCGATTAACCTAACTGCATGTTCTGGGTCTGTAGCGGGAAAATCGGAGTACCCGGAGGAAACCTACGCAACCAAAGGGAGAGCTCCACACAGAAAGGCCCCAGGTGGATTGGAAACTGGGAGGGGTTGACTGCTCATACCTGTTACTCCATATGTATAGTCATTTCTTCATCTTATCGTCAAGAGGAGTATCAGCAAATACGGATGTTCAGCCAATAAATCGGTGCATCCCTAAAATATCTACACAACATGGAGCAGAACAATCAATCTCATACATGAGGCTTAGTTAAACAACACAAGCCTTTCACCAAAGAAACCCAACTTTGGACCTCAGACAGAGATTGATACAGCACAGATGTGTTTCCCAGGAACAAATTGCTGCAGATAATATTTTTTGACAATATAAACGCAGTGTTGGAACTACGTCTTAAATACAAATCATTTAGCATTGATTTGTCTATAACTCAACGTGCAATCTGCAGCCGGTAAAATAAATTGAACCCATCGGCAGGTTAGCATAGTGTGGTTTTTTAGTTTATGTCACAATGACATCCCTATAAAACACTGGACTGTGAAGGGCTAACATAAACTCGGGGGCTATGAGCGCGGGGGCTGAAAAACGAGGGCCGCGTGACAGTTTGGTGATAACACACGAGTTCAATCTGTCAAGACAATCAGCATTTAGACCTTGGGAGAAGAATGTGCGACTGTGTGCAACCGATTCATTGGACACGATCACCTGCGAGTGAAGCCGCTCGTAATTCTTCCCACCTGAAACGCGGAGTTCAAACCGGTGTCAGGCCGCTCTGATGTCATGCCTGCCTCAGGTTAGGTTTCACAATAATCTCAGGCTCTTGGAGCGGTGCCACTGAGGCCAGCTTCCGCACCCAAGATTCCTCCAATTAAATCGCGGTGAAAGAATAACACGGGGGAACACTAGATCCCTGCTCCTTTATGGAAATTAAGGTGGTGCAATCAGTCATTTCTGGAAGATTACTCATCTTTAATATGAGGTGTAGATGTACAGAAGTACAGGAGGGGTCTCTACGCATGCTACCGGCTTTAGCGTACCTTTGCATAACTTTTATATCTATATATACAGATTATTTTGAAAGCAAGGGATGTGTAATGGTGTGATGAGAGAAGGAAAAACAACCAGAGAGGGATACCTTATAAGCAACCACGAGGATCAATAGAGTCATTGAGCCTCTTTATCTCCTCCTTAAGGAATGATGGCACTACTCATTCTGAGCCTCCCCTCCTTTTAAGTCCATTCTCATGGCAACTGTGCACTCTGGACAAACACTCTCCCTGCAATCTCCTCTCGTCGTGCACCCCGCATCTCTTTGTTTTCGCCCACCGCTAGTTATTTCTCCCACGTCAGACCTGTGAACGATAAACGCTCGATTGCAGGTGGTAGGAAATCTGCACTGAATTCGCATTTCATACGTTTTTTTTTAGTTTCGGAGATGCGATTTGTTTCTGAAATAAAATACATTTCAGGTGTGGAAAAATAATGTGAGCAAAATCTGAAGTCCATTTAAAAAGCAGGACGGCTTTCTAATCTCTGAGCAGCGAAGGCAAGTCGTCATTGGTCCATCAACTTTTGCTCCAATTTGCTCACAGTGCGACACTATCAGACCCCAAACCAAAGCTCATTAAATCGAAAATGGAAACTTGGGGAACTTCCAAAACCTACAACTTCTCTCCCTTCCCTTCCTCTTAAGTGTGAAGACAAAACAGCCGACCATAGAGAAAACGGTGCATGAAGAAACCACGGTAGATCTTTGGGACGGGGAGCAGAAGGAGGAGAGGGGAAGAAGGGAAAGTAAACCTTTGATGAGTAAGACTTTTTTGTTAAGCGAAGGGGCTTAACTTTAAAATATTCTGGGTGGCAGTGAATGGGGGATTGACCAATGGCCCTGATCTCAGCCTCACACTGGGGCACTGGGGTTAATGGTGGATAAAGATAAAAAAAAAAAAAAAGGGGGTTGCTTTGCCTGATCTCCATCCACCCCCGCACCCCACCCTGCAGTTTCCACCTTCCCCGCCAATCCCAATCGGCTAGACAATGGAGGCTGCCAATGGGGAATCATCCAAGTCCCTTTGATTTCTCCCTCTACCCCCTCGACTGCTCTGAGTGCCCAGGGTAAAGACCCATGGAGGTTCCCCCTGTTTGCCCACTCAGAGGGCCGACAGTTAGCAGGCTCAGAGAAACCATTTGAGGATTGGAAGAGGAATGACAAGAGCTCTCTGATCTATGACAAGAAATCAATTTCACTGGAAATGTGAGCAGAGGGCTGCTCAGTCCGGACTGTAGCTTCTTTTCAAGCAGTCAAGGATGTACTTAATTGCAGTAGATTTTTTATATCTATGTCTACACTGAAAGTGCAGCTTGCAGTGTTGGGGCAATTACACTTTTTTTTTTGCGATGATTAGAAGGACTTTTTTTTTTTTTTTAGGCCAGCACATACACAGTAAGAGTTCATCTTTGAAGATATAACTGAATACTCAACGAATTAAGAACCAGTGTTCAGATCTATTTAGGTGGGGAAGGATATCTAGACCCTGCTCTGCTCGGGAGAGATATGACTCCGGGGTGGTGGACCTGGTTCTGCAGCCGAGCCAGCTTTTATTCCTGCACACACACTTCTATCATATCTGGACCTCAAAGGCACTATTTCATAACGCTGTACGGAGATAAATACGTCCTCCCTTGAGTTGGGGACAGTCGGGGTGATTTCCAGTTCTGCTGGTTGGGTCTGGTGCAAGTTAACCTACTTCGGCATCAAGTGCAACAGCATCATATGGTTTAATACCACTTGTGCTGCATTAAGTAGCTAAAAAATGTTCTGTTTTTGTGTTTACTGGCAGCATGCGAACTATCTTAGGAGGTGCATCGCCGCCACCAACACTCCCATTCAACGGGCCTCTCGGTCTCATTAAGTCGCCCCGAGAGCAGCTGCTGAGTCAAGTAAAATCTTGTGGTAAAAGTCAGTGTACCTGTCCGGTCAAGTGACAACTATTAAAGCTGTTTGAACATTTTTTAAACATGTTTCAACACAAGTCAGTAACCCAGTAACATGGATCAATTCAGTCGTCAGCACGAAACTTAAGAATCTCTATTTTTGTTTTGGATGTAGGTAAAACGACTGAAGAATCATCACACGTTTTAAAGGTTTTCCTGTTTTTAGAATGCTTGTGCGTGTGTGTGTGTGTGTGTGTGTGCCAGCACACTGAGGCAGCATTGTTGTGCATCAGAGTCCTAATCAATGAAGTGGTGACATTAGTCATGTCGGAGACGTAATTGGCGGCTCCCATTACGCGACCCCGAGATTCCTCACACTCATATGTGGACTGACCCGGTGACAATCACCACCTCGTGTCATTAGCTTACCAAAGGTATTGCTTTGTCCTGCTTTGTGCAGGATCAATGAAACTGATTTGGAATGTGAAATCAGCGATTACTGCAAATTTGTAAATACCAACAATTATGGCGTCGTAGTTATAGTCGTTGTTAAGAAGGAACTTGATGTTGGTTTTAAAACACTACTTTTGACACACTGAATAAAAGCACATTATGTGACTGGTACAGTATTTCCTAATACCTTCCACACCATATAATCAATATACCCAGTAGATATATGCACTGATAGGTATAAATCCTCGTACCTGGCTCTGCTGTGTTTGTCATTTCCGTACCCGGGCCTGTGCCAAACCCCACCGACCGATGACTGATGTGACTCATTACAGTGGACACAGTAATCTGGGAGAAAACACCGGGCATGCAAGGACAATGAGAACTGCTTTCACTTACCACTTTGGACTTCACAGTGTATCTTCTGCTTGTTCCTACGGGCGCGAAGCGAGCATATTTTATCCTGAGGAAAAAGAAGAATGGGGAAAGGGGATGACTTAATCTATGAGCAGTGCATTGAACAAGGGGCAGTGTGTTTGTAACGCACACCAAGGGGAGGCTGAGCTCAGGTCAGAGCTTGTATAACCCTGTTCCCATTAGTCTCTAGTGTTCTGCTACAAATCTCAATCAAGACATCAACAAAATAAATAAAAAACGGGATACCCGAGCTTGCACACTTTTGTCCGCTGTAATGCATATCATAACTTCTAGGCAAGAGTAGATTGAAAAAGCCTTGGGGTGTGAAAACCAAACAGGCAAAACTGAAAGGTTGCCCAGTGGAGGGGCAATTCTATCAAGGTGGACAAGATGAAGATTTGTTACATTTGAGGGGGGGTTGGATTGGCCACCCTTGACCTCGCCGAGCCACTAAAATAACCCAAACACATGAGGGAGAACAATACTGCAACACTGCACCAGAGATATTCCGGAAAATAAGTTTCAATCAAAGCGCTCACTTTGAATGATCTTGAGAATATAATGTAGGTTACGCAGAATTTCAGCACTGATCCTTGTAAAGCCACTTTGAACGCTCCTCTAATCTTTCCCAAGGTTAAGGTTCTCCTGACGGATGGACATGAAGGGGCCATGTTCGATACTCACCCTAAGGGATAGAGAACTTCCTGTTGTTGTCCGTCACGAGGGTGGAAGAGGTCCGGCGCAGTCAGTCAATCTGAGATAAGACAAAACATTAAGTATATCATTAGTCCAAAAGCTATCTCATGACACACTGATCTTTTTTTTTTTTATGTTTCTCAGGCACACTCAGACATGTGTGGGCTGGATTGCGTCTTGCATAACTATTTTCTGCACGGCTCGTAGGTGAGAGCCGTAAACTTCGGAACAACAAAGTACACCTGGATTTTCGCCTGTGGAGCATGAGAGCGTTTTATGTGCGTGAGTGTGTGTGAGAGTGCATGCACAAACAGGCAACTTACAGTACAGTACAGGCAACAGTCCCCTCCCCCAAGCACATACACACTCCATACTCTCTGCACTGTTAGAAGGTGTACTGCCTGCAGGCTGCAGCTCTCAGCAGTAAGTAAATCACACTGCTAACCTGACTCAATTGATCTCTCGTGCACTTGTGTCGCCATCAGAATACACACGCAAACTCACACATATAATCTAGAAATCATTAGCGTTAATGATTTTATATGCTAATCACATAAGTAGAGGGGCGACGACACTTTTAGAGAAGTAGGAAAAATTCAAATTATGAAGGGAAATTTCTGCTGCCGCGGGGCATCAGGCGCCCAAAAATGGCCTGAATGTCTTCAAAGATTTCTTTTACCTCTCTCTCTTTTATTCCCCTAGAATTTCGATGACCCCTACAGGCAAACCAGCGACTGCTGAATCCTAAGGAATGTGCTCTCTGAACTGTACAAATGCCTTCAGCTCAAAGTGCACCGCCGAAAAACAAAACATGCCAAGTGCTATAATTTTTCACTGTTTTGAGTTTGTGGAAAAACGTTGCACAGATTGCTTAGAGTAGGAGGGGAGGTGAAAGGTGGGGGTGGGGAATTTGCACCAACCAAATGCCCTGTATGTAAGGGGGGGGAAAAAAACGGGTTTGACAAGGTTTTGACAAGTTAGAATAAAAAAAGGCGTTTTAAATTGATAGTGACGTGTGCACACACACACTGTACCTCTATGGAAACTGTGTCAAGCATTAGTCATTAATTTTATTAAATAAAGTTAACGGTCTTCCCTTACTTAAAATGATTTGCTCTTCACTTTAATATCACAATACCTTTTGGTTGTGTATATGTCATATTTTATTCACTGAAAAGGCATTAGGAATGCTATTAGTCTGCATGACCTCCAATTCGATGGGATTTACAAATACCACACATATCTTTATGCCAAATATAAATCCATTGGTAAATTCTATCAACTCATAAATACGGCAAATGCACTCAAGTATTCATGAAGGCCTAATAATGCTATAGGCTGATATTTACATAAAGCGCTCACGCACTAAGTCAAGATAAACTATTTAAGACCCGGACCACAAATACCTCCACACTGCAGAAAAAGGAGGGTCCGGGCGATGAAAGAGGACATTATGCTAACAAGTCAGATTACTGTACACAATAACTTTATCTTAAAAGTAAATACCATCCTCGGTGTGGGAGAAAAGGGGGGCATTATGGAAAGTCACTGGCAATATTTCTGGGGCGACCAAACGCTCCTTATCAGTGTTAGTCGAGCGATTCAGGCCCGCTCGAAGAAAGATGAGTCTTCAAACTCATTCTATTCATGGTCAGACGTGTAATTACCCTCAGCTCACAGTCTAGACGCAGCCGCTTTCACAGTATTTAAGACCCCCTGTGCAACGCGGCGGACGCCGGCTCCTACCACCGAGCCCCGCACGTTAAATCTGTGGGCAGATAAATTAGTGAAGAATGCAATAAAATAGACACAATGAGAGGAACTTTATCCTCCCCGCTGCTAAATGAGATTTCTTTGAAATGCAGATCAGTGGCTCTAGATTAGTGAATTTTAGCTGCTGTCAACATCATAACAAAATACAAATGCGATTGTTCGCCGTGCCTTATCTCCTTGCTTCCATCTGCTGGCTGGTTATTTACTCCCCCCTGATTTAGTATGCAGATCTAAATAAGTCGCATCAAAAGGAGGGCTTACTGCACAATGCCTTCTTAAGCTTCTACATCAAGGTATTTGAAAAACCGGTAGTCACATGAAAAGGCTGCCCATCAAAGGCACATCTCTAATGAACTCTCCCGTATCAGAGGGGGCTTGTGGGGCCTGGCTTTAATGCCGTCTGTGTGGTGAGAGAGAAGCAGAACTACAAATCAAACCCACCAAGCCATGGCGGCGGAGGGAGGAGGACGACATGGAGGGGGAGAAAGGAGAAGAAAGACAGGAGGAGGAAGAAGGCCTCAGTTATCAGATGAGATTAGCTCGGCACGGAGACTCGTCCTGAGGTTTTTTTTTTTTTCTCTATCATCAATTCATCTAACTTTTAAGTCTGGATGAGGAAAGGCACTCGTGAAAATGAATCACCGGACCTGACGGCAGGTTAGTTAGACAACCCGGAGAAAACAAACTATTTCACTTTTTTATAGTTCAGGGCTGCGTACTGATCCTTCAGCTTTCAACTGCAGTTCCCTCAAGTGTTTTTTTTTATGCAGCTACAATACAAACAAAGAAAAATAATTAATGAATATGTCAACAAGATAAATCTATCCAGTGCTCGGCGGGCGTGGAAGCTTCTTGGACTCAAATACAGAAGAGAGAAGAAAAAAAAACAACACACATATCGTTGTCCTCCCTTCTCTTCTCTCCCCGGGTCTGCAAACAGCTTTGGTAATCTGGAACAGAGCTTTTGCATTACGCTCCTGCAATAACCTTTAATTTCATGGTGTATTTGTTGCATTCGGCGCACAGGTCGGATTACAACCGGCAATCTTCAGACTTATGAGAGGAAAATAAACTGCATGAAGAGATCACGATCTGCACCCCTCACCCTACCCCCCCCCATGCACACCCACCACCATCATCCCCGCCACCATCCAGCTTTGCAGCGATGTGTCTGGATGAAGGGGAGACCCCCACCAACAAGCATGCAGTTTACCAGTGCACAATTAGCCCCGGAGCAAGAGCAGGCCCAGCACTGGCACATGTGGTTAAGAGGCGAGCGCTGCGGGAGAGCGCCAGATGATGAAGGGATGAGGATGGGAGGAGGAGAAGACGGGAGGAGGCGTGTGCCTGACACGCGTGTGCCAGTTTTCTGGGCATGGCCTTTTGTCATTCACTTGCAGGGACTCTTTACAGAAAGTAAAGATGAAGAGAGATAATGTGAGAGGGATCTACCCTCCTCCTTTAATCCAAGACACTTCTGAATAAGAATTTTTAGGAAGCAATCCATACTGAGCCGTAATGTGAAGGCATCCGCTGGCGGAGTCGCTTTGCTGCGGAAACCCAACTCCTCGTCCCTCCCCTCACCCCTGCCTGGAGCATCTCTCTGCTGGATAGCATGCCAATTGGGCCCCGTGCCAGTCGCATTTGCAACCACAAGGGACCCTTGTCTTTTCGCCTTGCTTAATGAAATGACAAAACAACAGATTTGCATATGCGGAAACAGGTGTTGTAACAGGTTTGACTCCTCTTGACCTAAACCGTGTTAAAGGGAAAATGCAAGAAAAAAAAAAAACGTAGGAATAAAAAAAAAAAAGTTTATGACCAACAGCTGCCTGGAGGTATTTAGGCTCTGATGGGCACTCGAGTCTGCACCATCTGCCCTGCTGCTTGCCAGAAGTGACAATCTAAATTAAAAACCACTCATCAAATATCATAAAAATAAACCATTGTTTAGCTGCGACCATATGCTGTGGCCGTTCTATCTCCTTCTCCGAGAGCAGCAGTGGGAGCCGAGCTACAGAGCACAGAGAGATGTGATCCAGGGAAAATCCAGAGAGCCGCACAGTAGCCTGTAATTACCCTTCCTACGATCCGCCGTCTTCAAAACCGGAGCCCTGCGTCATCTTACACATTATCCGAGACCTTCCTTTCCACATTAGGGACGCGGAGAAAAAAAAAACCCTAGCAGAGCCAATGTGGTGAAAACACAACCGTTGTTTAGAGTAGGATTAGGGGATCGCCGTCCAAGAAGACACGTTGGGTGTTCGGCTAGTGAAAGGAGATAAAATCACCACACTGCTTGCCTCTAACTGCTGTGGTGTTTTACACAGGGTTATATTTACCACAGCGGGAGCAAAAAATGTTAGTGAAGCACGTGTGGGGGGGTTTTTGAAACAACTTTGAAATAATGCACGTCTGACAAATGTCAAACGTCTCCCCTTCATATATTCACCAAATTACGTCTTGAGCCAGGGGGGTTCGACTTGAAACATTACTTTTGTCCTTTACTGAAAGACACAAGCCCTATACAACATCCTCATCATCACCCAGCACCCATC
>CAAKHC010008455.1:20075-60501 GCA_901007825.1 Macroramphosus scolopax | reverse complement strand
CACATCACAACCCCCATGTTTTTTTCCTCTCGTAACATGTTTGGAATACACTTTTTTTTCTCTCTCTCTGTGTCTCTTTGGGTAAAGTGAAAAGGTCCTTGGAGATGTGAGGCACCAGTGGATGCATTGTAACTGTTTGTTTGTGGGCCTGAGCGGGGCACAACCTATTATTATTCCACAGTTGAAGCTCTGTCATCGCTGCCGCGCTCTCGTTAACCAATAGCTCGCACAAAAACATTCGTTTTTTTCATCCTGGAACATCCGACACTGTTTCATTAGGTCATAAGTGACCTAATCTAATGTTTTTTTAACCTCTATCGTCACTCAAAGATAGTCAGCGTGATAAAAAAGACAAACCGGATTAGATACCTCTGTTAGGCTCAGTGCTGTCTCAAACGAGATTTGACTGTTTACAAGTGACAGGCTGACGGCTGGATGCCGGCTGAGTGCCGGTGACCTTGCCTTTTACCATGAGCGACCCTCTATCTGTAATTCAGGGCAAGACCCCCAAAACCAACACGTTTTTTTTTTTTTATTTCACACAGGAACACTGCTCATCTGCCCATGACTTGAATAAAAGCTGGCGTGCCTTCACACCACACTGACCAGCAAGTAAACATGCAATTGTTAACTGAACAAGGGGAAGAAAAAAAAGGAGGGCAGAGCAGAATGCAACGTCTGTTGCTGATGTTGGTGGACTGTGAGTGAGATGAGAACAACGTTGGCTCGTTACAGGCCGAACTTAAGGCTTCTCTTGAGTGTCAGCTCAATACGAGACCATTAAGTACAAGGCCATGGATGAGACTGCGGTGCCAAGAGGTCAACGTTAATGAAAAGGCACGAGTTAAATGTTCAAAATGCCATTTTTGTGTACACAAACCAATGTTTGTTTTCATATGTTCCTTTTTCTCATGTGGTTAAACGCACCAGGCCAAAAGCTACATTTTTTTATGGCTATACAATCTTTGGATGGAGGTATAACGATGAGAGAAGTAATATTCAGAGGATAATCTTTTGCAGGATGTTCTGACGGCTTAGGCCCAAGTAAATATAAAACCACAGTCTTTCTAACTTTGGCCAAAACATACACGACCCATAAAGAAATTTTACATGTCAGAAATCCAACAATGAGTTTAAACAAATGTAAAAAAAAAAAGAAGCAAGTGACTGACCAAAGCTTTCATCAGTTAGCATTTAACTCACCCTTGTGTGCAGCCCTCAATATCCTTTCTAATCCTCATCCCCTGACCCCACCCTGCACAGCTCTCTCCGGCCAAGGAGTCACAACGTTTCTCGCACACAGTGTCGACTTGGGGCTTAAGAAGTGACCCGGAGTGAAAAAAAAAAAAAGTCTGAGCTGTCTCAAGACTCTTAGCAACTGCGGCACACAAAACATCATTACTATGATGTGGATAATTACAGTGCGAAAAGGGTGGCCTCTTAAGCATGTAATACACTCTTTTATCTTAAGAAGTCAATCTTTCCGAGGCTGACAGCTCGCAGCGTATGATCCTGGTAAACAAATACTTTTGCGCGGCACAAAAGTGCCATTAAAGGCCAAAACTGTCAACACAAATTCCATTCTTACTGGGGGGGAGGGAGACGAAGAGGGAGGGGGAGAACGGGAGGAGGGGGGGGGAGGACTTGATCACTTCTGGTTGCCTTAACTTGCATGGAGGTTGTCATGGAAATATGTCTATGAAGTTAACAGGGATAAAACCTGAAGATTTGCCATTTAATTGGCTTGAATGCTTAGTAACAGGGCCAAGTTGGCTGTGTATGAAAACACACTGTGTAGGTTGTGTAGATAGGCTGAGGGAGATGAGCTCAAGCTGGTGCACCACTCCCTTGATTTGTTTTTTACCCATTTCGCCCCAAAATGCAGCAACACCTCAAGGGTTGAGCTAGCAGTCTGTTTCATTACAGAAGCGTTGGGGGATGGGGAAGGTTGAAATTCAAAAGCCAAAGCAAAAGTGAGCAAGTCTTCCACTGCCTAGTCTGACTCAAAACATAACTGATGTGTCTACGCTTTAAAATCCACTTTTTGGACCTGCTCTTAATTTGATCATTTTGAACCGAGCCTCCGCTCACACAAAGTTTTCTTTCGGGAACTCACAGACCGACAAAACGCATGTTCTACTTCAGCTCAATCGGAGGCAACAATTTCCATATCTAAGACAAAAAAATCATGCATCAACTTCAATGAGCTGAAAGCTGAATCTTAATTTTGATAAATGATTGAAACGTATGACAGGTTACACACATTAATCCTGTGGCGGACATTCATTTTCCTATTACCATAATGTAGTGCACGACCGCCCGATGATAAATGCAGCAATCAAAAAAATGGATGCAGAGTGGGGAGGGTCGGGGTAATAAGTGCACTGTTCCCAACAACGGTCAGCCTCAGAGGGAGACTAATAAGTCTCTACGTCTCTCCCGTTGCCTTGGGACAGAATATCCCCCCCTATTTCAGAAAATAAAGTGACCTTGCTTACCGCACATACCACACAACAACAAGCAAACAAGAGGGTTTGGACTGCTTTAAAACATATTTTAGGAATTACTACAGGGGCACTTCAACAAAGGGGCTGATTGTGCACTGTCGCTGACATATTTTACAGGGGGCATTTATTGCCGCCTGGCCTTTGAAGAGTGAGACTTGCTGAGTGAGGGGGGAACTGGCCCACACCTGCATAACTGAGGAGGGAACACCTGTGCACCCTGCGGCTCGAACAAGGAGGGTCGATCCAGCTAATCCAGGGGTGAAAGCTGATCAGAGGACAGGCCCATAGAGTTCAGCAGCTCCCACTGCATTATTAGCCATCCTTTACAAAAAAAAAAAAAAAAAAAAAAAGTAATGTGCATCTATTGATTTTTTGAGCCACGGTGATTGCAAGAGAACAGTGGCAAGACACAGGGAGTGTAATAAAAGGAACTAAACTGAGGATTTTATGAGCTTTTCGAATGTAATTAGTTAGAATTCTGGGCTCAATCATCATGAAAATGATTATCCCACCAGCACCTGGACCTCGAAAAAACATGGAATATAAAAAAAAAGGAACGAGCAAACACGGTAAGGTGTTGACTGCTGATAATGACTGAGGATGCAGATGTGGCTCATGCTGATGAAGCATTTACAATACAAACATTTAAATCTAATTTCAGATTTATTTATTTTTTCATTTTTCTGTGTGAAGGCTGTGTGAGGTGTAGTGATTTTAAAAACACGAGGGAGGATGGAGAAACGTATTTTAAACTATATATGTGTTGCAGGTGAAAAAAACACCATAGAATGAAAACCTTTTACTAAAACTAATCAAATAAAGCCAAACCAGATGCCATATAAATTTTAATAATATGCATAAAGCACTTTATACATGGCGTTTAACTAACCTCCTGCTCACTTTGTTTTAGTAATGACTAAATGATAGCAATAAGATAGTTTTAAAATAACATAAACGGAGATATAAATGATATTTGATGCATCTACAGGACATAAAAAGCTAACGGTTTTCAATAACATTTAGTACACATATCCGGGCGAAAAAAAGAGAAAGCGATATTTTAGGATTGCAAATTGAATAATAGGTTAAAACAATATCATGTGAGAGAAAGTTTAGACGAACCAAAGTGCTCCGTGAAGCTCCAATTAAGACTAGAAATCTGCGCGAGGCGACTTCAGCTTCTTGCTAGGCAACGCGCGATGTGTAAATAATAATGTTACAAGTTTAAAGGCACTCGGACAAACTCGTGCCCCCGCGGTCCACTTCCCTAATTCAAGTGCAGAAGGACGAAGAAGAAGTAGTAGAAGAAGAAGAAAAAGACAAGTCAAACAGTACGGAGAAGAGAATACGCTCTCGGGCAGAAAAACTTACCACACACCAAAAAAAAAAAATTTGTCAGGTATATTTCCCTCGCGGTAAAAAGTCAAAGGGACACGCCAGGTGAGAAGTCGCCGTCCTCTGGACTCGCGGAGATCTTCACACGTGACCGTCCAAGTTCACCATAACCCAGAGAAAATGAACAACAAGCTGCAGAGTAAATAAAAAGCTGGAATATTCCTCCGCTGGGCACCGCTGTCGGAGACACACACACACTCTCTCCTGCTGTCAACGCCGCTGTTATTAGGCTACTAATGCAACAGAGGGAAAAGCAGTACAGAGTCCTGTTTGAATGACGCGCAATGCGAAGAAGAAGAAGCGGCTTGTTTTTTTTCTTTCGTTAGGATTGAAACACACATCAAGCTGTATCCCAGCACGCAAGTGTATTTGGGACTAGAAACCCCCCCGGGGGAGGCACTTGCTTGCTTGTGCGCGGAGGTGTGTGTTGTTATTTTTGGGCGTACTGCGACCCCGTGTGACGTCAGGGCCACCTGCTATGAAAACAAAAAAAAGTATATTTAAAAAGTTTGTTTCAAATCTTTTCGCGGTGTACTTACAGCACATATCGGACTGTTCGGCGTCTCTTTTTCTTCGAGGAAGGTCTAATTGTTTTGCAGTTGAACCGCGAAACCTTCCGGTAAATGGGACAAACCCGGTCAAACAAAAAGAGAAAAAAAGAGCGTTCATCGCTGCTTTTGAGAAACTTTAGAGACAATATAACGGACCTCGATCGGAAGTCGCAGCACAAGAAAGACAAGGGTGGGAAATAAACAGCCTATAATCATCACACGATGTTCCCTCAGCCTGATATTCGAACAAGAACATCCACTTTTCGGCTCCTTCTGTAGTCATTCATGGTAAAATGATTATTTTTTCAACCGTCTTATCATAGAGGGAGTTGCGTGTATATTCCTTATATTTATTCCCAGTCTAGGTCGCGCAGAAATTCATTATAGTGCGTGATGAAAATATGTAAATCAAAGAAATTCTACAGATGCACACGCGGATAGAAATGTGTATAATGATGTGACACCAGAAAAACAGCGTAAGGACCCTTGAATGTAAACTGATTGTCACATGCAAGTTTTTACATAAACTTTATGTATTTAACACATTGCAGGAAATCTGTGTGTGTATACAGGAGCATGATGTAACTGTGTAAATCATACACATGATTGTTATAAAAAACATATTACATATTTACCTGATAAATAATATAACTTGCTCTGCGTTCCATTGCATAGAATAACTGCAAAATAACGTTATAATAAAAAGACGAAGATGTGACAAGGTGAATTTGACTGAGGGTTTTCTTATTCATTCCGTCATACCTTCACAGGTAATTGTGTTAAATCATTAATAGCAGATCCGAGGGCATTTCTGCACAGTGCAGTCATGGTTCTCTCTCGTCTCTTCTACCTTCTTCTCTTGTCTCCTTTTTTTTTTCTTCCAAATCGCAAAGACGTTCACGGTCAAGTAATGAACGGTCACATTATTATCAACCCGGAGAAAGAAAGAAAGATAGAAAGAGTAGCTGACAAGTTATTTAAAAATGTAGGAAAAGTGAGAAGCGATCTTGTCTCATTGTCTACTGTAAACATTTTATGAGTGCATGCTTCATTAATGTCATCCAGGCATTTCTGAATGTGATATGTATTTGTTGTATTCGTGTTTTAAAATATAGGAATACACCGTGTATTAATTTATAAATACTGTAAACAACAAACACTCAATATTTGTGTATATTGCTCTTTTTTTATTATTATTTTGATATTACTACAAATCCTTGCGAATACACCAACTAGCCTTCACAGCTATGTCAGAAACGTATTAAAATATGCCTAAATTTAAAGAAAAATATAGTTTTTTTATGATGTGATTGAAAAAAAAAACAACTTTTCTCCATCCGAACATTACAGAAAGTTTGGCCATCATATTGCAGTAATATACAAATGGTATGCGTCCATTAAATTTGTGTGTGCTGTTGATTGTGTTACAAACCTGATTGCTATTAAAAATTCCATCAAAAAGTGAAGAATTAATGTGGACACGACGGGAAACAGGGTCCCATGGAATTGTGGTAGTGTGCTGCCACCTACTGGTCATTTTAAAAAACAGCCTGTCCACCTTATATGTCCGTTATCATCTTGAAGTTTTCTTCTTCTCTTTTCCCCTATATATTGAATTATCTCTCTTTAATATTACCTATTCACCTTGAACTCATCATCACATGATAAAAGCAAACTAAAAATGGGGAATATAATTGTCTAAGGTGTTGACTAGTCTGACGTGTGTTAGGTCTGGTCACACAGCGCCATCTACTGACGTAGATTAGACATGCCATTATTATTAAAGAGTGGATGAAATAACAGACAAATGCATCTTTGTTTAGACTTTTAAAGAGCTGCTGTTGCAGCTGTAAGGTTTGAGTTGTAGTGCAAGTTCTTCAAAATATTTTGAACATATGAATTGAACATATTTGGCTCCAGAGCGTCAGGACAAAGGGTCCTTTGAGGACAAAAACCCTCTCCGTCATACCTGTGACGGATCTTATAACCAGCTCTTAGGTCTGTTTACAAGATTTACTGGACATAGGGAGTATTGTGACACTGCATATGAAGGAATAATTCAATTATACCTTAATATCTTCCTGGGGATCCATCAAGGACATAAATCCTTACCTAGCCCCTCAACCCAAACGTTAAACATCACAGCTGACCCGAACCTGACCCGACGTGTGTTCTAAAACAAACCTTTATTCCAAATCTTAGCCCTCTGACGTTCATTTAAACTTGTGATGGATCTTGGCCTCGAAAAGCATGTTAGACAAGGGCTCCTTGTTTTTGGTCTCGCACACACAGACACACACACACACACACACACACATACACACACACACACATACACACTTGGAATTTTTTATGACTTTTGACCATCTTTTTTTCGAACCAATGTCTTTAAGGTACCTAAAGTTTATGCAAGTACAATAGTCACTGAAATTCCCCTTTAAAGAAATCAAAAGCTATATTTAACTCCATGCACCATATTATAAATGTATAAAGGAGTGATGTGCATTTACAAGAAGATACTGCATCATACCATTTAAAAAAACACATATCAGTCATGTCAAATGTGTAAGAAAGTACCGGCCTTCTATCTTTACTTCACATATGGAATTTGCAGCTCACTCTGAAACGAATCACAGATTTTTCCCTTCATATTGTTTGTAGCTGCAAACATTTTGTGACAGGATAAATGAGAGGATAACCGTCCTGCCCTGGTTTAGCTGTATGTGTCCTATTAATAGTCCTGGCTCAGAGTCACAATGTTCAGCTGTAACCCAACTCCATCTGTCCAGTCACGTCCTCTCCCCGCTCTCCCTCCCACAGTGCCACTGCAGCTAGGCTAAGGGCACTCTGGTCTGTGCCACCCTCCGAGCCAGACAGACGTCCGGACGGGCAGACAGCTGCCTCCCAGGCCCTTGCGCATTATGGATGCTTTGTATGTTCAACCGTTGAGAGAGAACGGGGTGAGGATGGAAGAGGGAAGACGGGACACAAGTAGAGAAAAGGAGGAGTGGGGAATGGAGGCCTCCTCTCCCCTGGGCGTCCCAACAGACGAGGAAACAGATGAAGACTCTGAACCAGAACCTCAACCGGTTGTCCGGAGGAAGGTATCATTCGCAGATGCATTTGGCCTCAACCTGGTGTCGGTCAAGGAGTTTGACTATGTCGAGGTTACAGAGTCAGAGGTCAGGGAAGACGCCGAAGGAGAGGCGGCACATCCAATAGACGAGTTCTACATGTCCTGTCTGTTTACAGTACCCGCATCCCCACAGGAGCTGGACCAAAGACTACAGGCACAGATGGTTGAGCTGGAGAGCATCGAGCTCCTCCCAGGAACCACCACGCTCCGCGGCATCACCAGGGTGGCCAACCTCTGCTACAGCAAGTCTGTCCACGTCCGGATCACCTTGGACGGCTGGAACAGCTACGACGAACTGTTGGCGGAGTACGTGCCGGGTTCCAGCGACAGGAGGACCGACAGGTTCACCTTCAAGTACACTCTGGCTCCTCCGCTGGAAAGAGAAGGAACCAGGGTGGAGTTCTGTCTGCGTTACGAGACGTCGGTCGGCTCTTTCTGGGCCAATAACAAGGGGATGAACTACGTGATGTTCTGCCACCAGAAAGCACAAATAAAGGAGCAAGTGCAAGAGGAGAGCACCGGCATCAGGAGCAAGAGGAGCTGTCTTAAAGCCAAGAGGTGGGAGACTCTGATAGTATATCTTTTTGTAAGTGAGCCACCGATGGGACCAAATGAGCAGGAGGCCACATCCTCCTCTCATAACGTCTGACGTGTTAGCTAACGATGCGTGCTAGCTGCATCATCGTGTGCTTCCATGGCGTCTCACGTCTCTTCGGCCTCGCTGCTGCACAAAATATGATAATCCTGCAAAACATATATGCCGGTAAAGCCATACTCACTCCCATCTGCATGGAAACAAGGATTATATAGATGTATGTATTGTGAATGCCTGTCAATGTGTATCACAATCACAGCAGGGTCAGTGCAAGTGCAGATGTGAAGAACAAAAAAACATGCAAGTCATGATGTTATGTTACGGTGACTCTATGTAAGCTATACCTTTTTCCAGATGACTGCAAGAAGGTGTTTCCAATTTAACAGCCTGTATACTGTCGGTTATACTGTACGTACCCGTCAGCTTATTATGTTATCCCTACTTTATTTTGAAAAACAGGAGAGGAAGTGCAGCGGAGAAGACCTGGGAGATCATTAACACATCTGCAGCTGGTGTGTATTCCTCATGTTTTATATGTATTTGTTGAAGTGTGAGCAAACGTTGACCCTTGCTTTTGAGTCTCTTAAGTTTTTATTTTTGCAGAAGCCGAGGCCCCACATAAAGCAGAGGAGGCTGACAGACAGACACTGGACAGAGCAGAGACACAAACATTATTATACCGCGAAGAACACAAACCTTTGGTGAGGTTCGTTTATGATCTTTGGAGGCTCCGACCGCTCCTAAAGCGGGAGGGGGCGAGTTAAACACATACATCAGGAAGAAGTGAATACTGCCGGCTTACGAAACAACCAATCATTTGTCTCTCCGGCTGCATATATAAGTTACAAACTGAGAAAGAGAGAGATGCATATCGTACTTCTCTGTGCAGCGTGAGTCTCAGCAGGATATGGAATGTCAGCTCACCTGACACTTGAGAACATCTCTGGAATCAGTCATGTGCAAGCTATTAATAATAAACGTACACGTAACTTTCTTGTGCAGTACAGTCGGCGATGTAAACCTAAAGTAGTCTCGGTTTGCAGCAGGTTTGCAAAGCATTGCATCATCCCAGTAATGTTGCATTTATTAAGTGTGGATGAAGGAGATATACTTTATATTTGACAGTGATAAGCGAGTGTTTAATGGCCCTGGAGGCTGACAAATCATGTGCTGTCGACCTCTTGTTGTGCGTCAAGTAGTTAAAGCATAAATACTTTAGTTTGACCTTTGACCTTTTCGACAGGTGGATAGCATAAAAAGCCGGCACAGGGCAGCACGTCTGGCACATGTGAAGGACCTTCTCTCCGAAGGGAGGGGACAAATACCGACGGTGTTTTCACGTGACTCGTCTCCGTGGGGTAACTCGGCCGGCCTTACCCATAAATGCCAGAAGAAGCAATCCAACGAGAGCCCGCAGGTGCTCACCTACCACCAGATTCCTCTGATCACGCTGGACTGGAACCAGGACAAACTGCAGCGGAGGGGGACGCCGAACGTGGAGGACGTCTGGACCGAAAGAGCAAAGCTGATCTTGTTAAAAGTGACAAAGTCTGTTGACGATACACGGGAGGTGTTTGTTCACGGTAAAGACGAGAACACTCATAAAGAAACGTCCGTGTGTGATGTGTGGCAGGCGTTTCTTAATGGGCCGAGCTGCACGGACAATTCTGCTGTTCCAGAGTCCGAATGGCTGCAGACGGCAGCATCGGTATCTCCTTCGATTGATAAAGGGCCTCAATGTGCAGCTTGCAGTGAAGACTCTCAAGCTGGCACCGATACGCCCGCACCCTTCCAAGCGTACGCCTCAGCTGCACGTCAGCTGCCGTCAGACCCTTGTGAAACATCGTTGGCCGGCGTTGCCTTGAACTCAGCGGACCGCCAGGCGGCGGAGGCATGTGTCAGTAGCACAAGAGATGACGACGCAGCGACACCTGACGCGTCCGAAAGGTCACAGACGAACTCTGACACAGACACTCTGCGGGAGTTTAGCTTCGCGGGGGCGACGCGCGAGTCTGCGGGCTCTGCCTGCTCAAGTGAGTGTCACGAGCGTGATGTGTCGGAACAAGAAATAGAAAGGATAATAGAGGGAGCAGAAGGAGATGAGCCCTCCAACCGGCACACAGCTGGCGTGGTAACAAGCTCAGGGGAGACGGAGACAACAGACATGACAGCAACGCCTGAGTCTCAGAATGCCAGCGCTGTTGATATGATCTCTCCGGGAGTGAGCCTGGAAGAGGGTCTTTCTTACAGCGGGGACGGGGAGGTTACAGGTACCGCACACGGTGCGACGGATGACACGCTGGCATTTTGGGAGACAATCAGACAGGCGACAAAGGACGGGGAGAGGTTCGTCTTCTCCGCCGCCAGACGAGGGGGGGAGGAAGGGATGGCGAGGAGTCGTGCGGAAAATAAAGAATCTACGGAAGGCGTGATATTTAGGCCACGGAAAACAGAGGAAGTCTCCCGGAGGTATGCAGATGAAAATCAATGTCAGGAATTCAGGCTGAAGCAAAACAGTGAAAAGCCATTAAAGCACAATGAGAGCGATGAAAATATAATAAGACCTGCACAGTCTCGTGAAGGGGAATTCGATCCAACGCAAACACGTGAGGAAAACAGCCAAACAAAGGGAAGGGAGTTAAAACGGGACGGATCGGAGATAGATGGAGCGTTACATAACGTGTGCTTGGACGTTGAACAGCGAGAGACGGGAGGTTCCTCTTGTACAACAAGCACAAAGACGGAGGGATCAACTGCCACAGAGGCGGAAGGGATCCAGCTCCGAGATGAGGACGGCGGCGAACAGGTATTAGTCTCAAAGCAGACAGAAGAAGGACCGAACTTGAGCTTTGGTGGAATAATTCAAGTAAATCAATCAGCACGTACGACTCAAACAAACACGTTCCTCGAAAGCACTTCCTCGAAAGATAAATGCAACCCGAAGCTAATGGAGGCGCTAGAGATGACATGGGCTCCGTCACAGCAACGTACGAAAGGTCAAAACGAGCATGTAGGCGGGGAAATAAACCCTCATGAAGGTACAGCAAACGTCTCGAAGAAAGACACGTCGACGCAGCAGCCTGCGACGTTAGAAATGAAAGAGGAAGATGTGAGTCAGAGAGACAAAGATGACAGGGAGAGTATTAGAAAGCTGGAAATAGCAGCGGTGGGGGAGCTGATGGGTAATGTGGAGAACCCTCGGGGGGAGAGTCACAGTGTTCCAGCTGAATTGAAGGAACAAGAGTTGTCAGCAAAAGTTGAGAGCTCTCCACATGTTGAATATAGACGATTGTCAGAGGGAACAAAAGTCCCGATTACGGCGGAAAATATTGCGGCTATTGAAGTGATGGAGACGGGATTCGACAAGATGTTCGGAGAAGGGTTTGGAGAACGTTTGGCGGAGGAGGTGTTCGGTCCGAGAGGAGACATAAGTGTTGTTGATGGAGCCGGTAGCAAGCTGACAGACGGATCAGGTGCTACACGTGATTGCCGTATTTTGTCCGAGAAAGACTTCAGCGATGTTTTCGATTCGCTCTTCCAGCAAGAGCAAACCTTTACCGCGAGGAGCGATGGATTCTCAGCAGAAAGGGAAGCGTTTCTCACCAAAACTGGGTTTGTCCTTCTGCAGGAGCAAACTCAATCCCTCTCCCCATTGCAGGCGGACTCCATTTCAAGCGTTTATCTCAGTCAAGATCTCAACCCCGCGAAGAGCCAGAAGAGTTTTAATCAGCCTCAAAAACATCTCGGTCCTTCCTCCGATAAATACGACGAGTCCAGCGGTCTCATATGGTGGAGTGTTTTCTACGTCCTCAGCCACGTCACCAGACTCCTGATCGGCGGCCTCCTAGCCGTCGGATTCTACGTCGTCGTCTTCCTGTATGACTTCCCCGCCTTCTTCGCGCTGTACGTGTTCTCGCTGTGCTGGTGGTTCTATAAGTGGAGGAGACACGAAGGGACGACGCACAAGGTGAAGTCGTGTTAGGTTCTCGGAGGAAGAAGGGTTCTAAAAGGTGCTGCATGTTTTAAATGTGACAACAATACGTTATTGTCAAACTGATTGTGATGTCTGCACACTGTATATGAGGTCTGAATTCGTCCTGGTCAAAGACACACTGAGGTTTAATCCCTCAGTCCACTCAGTGTGTCATAAGCGGATGCCCATACTGCAATATTATTGTTCTTATACAAGAGCTAAACACTGAAAAGCCTCAGAGAGTCCGATCATCAGCTGGGGAGAGGGAGGTATGCGTAGATCGGTAATCTCGTTTTACACATCTGTCCTCTCTGATTCATAATCCCTGCCCACGGACATTCAATCCTTTCCCACAGTTGTGCAATCTGTGCCCGCGGATTATGAATCTGACACAGTTTATAAATCTGTTGGGTCTTTTCTTCTCGGCCGATAGACATATCACGAGGGTGTCAAGTATCACGACCCTGTTTTTGTTTGTTTTTTCTTATTCTTTAAATTTCCAGGAGATGTGGGATCGTAATGCTGCCTCCTGCTGGTTAAAACTACCGAACAAAATTTGAATTTGGTTGCATGTACAGCTGGAAATTGAGGTCAAGCTACATGCTAACGCCATGTGTGAACCGTGAAGCTACGCAAATATGTGCAATTACACAAAAACGCAACATTTAGCACTTATTATGTGTGAGGATTTATATTCGTTTGAAGGACTGCAGTGGCTTGTACAAGCAAAGTACTTCCACCTCCCCCCCATCAATGTGCAAAAAAGTACCTACAAGTACTGTAGCTTCCCCCGATGAAGTTGAAACTCTATGCACTTTTCTTCGTCTTTTACCGTGTGCATCATATGTGAATGATGTTAAACGTGTGTTTGCTGTGTTTTAAGGGCCCAACGATAGTTTACGATGCACCAAATGGAACAAAGTGACTATTCAAGTGTTTGATTGATGTGGATGAAGGGTGTTTGCAATAGTTTTAATACTTCTCTTGCCCCTTTGTGTTCCTTGAATAAAAGATTCACTTATATATTAATAAAAGAAATTTTAACCTTGTTGAAAAAATGTGTAATTTACTTATTATTATTTCCATGCTTTGGTTCATATATTGTGCTACTCTAGATAATAAGAATACTTGTTCTTACTGACTGTCCTCAGGTTTTGGCGTCTTTGAATGCACCAGCAGCTGACTGGTGTGATCAGTGATCGCTGCTTTAGATAATCAAACAGACTCGGTTTTAACAGCCAAACCCTCTTTCAGTATTTTATTATACGATACCTCACTGACCGGATGAACAGCAGCTCTTTGTTCTTAGATTTGGAGATTGCTATTAAAGGCGATTTAGTCGTTTACAGACGTTTGAACAGACAGACTGTGAAGTTCCATTTCTCTCAGCGGGGATTACATGTTGATTATCAGATGAGTCGACTCTTTGAACCTGTCTTTGAGACGAGTGACGTGCTCTCGTCCTTGCCTCCGTCTCTTCGGAGTCGTTGATCACTTCAGTTTTTTTAGCGCCTGCTGACGGCGGCTGGAATTAAGTTAGAATTCAGAATCGCAGAAATAAAGCATTTGATCCCTAGTTCCTCACGAGAGGGACTAGAGACGAACACATCACAAGGTGAATGATCAAGTAGGTGAAGAAGTGTGTTTTCGACAATGTAATGTTCAATTCACTGTGAGCAGGTTTACAAGGTTTGTCAAAGCTTTAATCTCCATGTGCGGAGAATGAAGACGAGCTGGCCAGTCCAAGAAATGTATTTCCCATCATGATGCTTCGCCTAGCGGAACATGACAGCGGACATTGTCTCAAGCTTTACGTGACCAACGTGGTCACATGCTGCTGGCACCACGAGCCAGGGTATGACACGGTGGGCGATAAAGAGGTCGTCTGAGGAGACACTGCACTTCAAGTAGAAGTCACTTGATCCCGTCTGGGGTATGCTGACCTTTTGTAAACTGGCGCCGGTCCCATGCTGGCACCCTTATCAAACTGGCCAGAAGCCAATGTTGGCACAGCGGAGGGGCTACTCTTCACAGGGCACTGCTCTGAAGAGACACAGCCCCGAAACCTGCCAGGCAGCAGGCCGACTAAAAGTAGCAGTGATGGGAGGAAACAAGCACAAAGTCTGGATGAGTTGAGGCTACAACGAGGTACAATGAAGAAGAGTTGAAGGGTTAAATGTTCTCCTGCCCTCAGCTATTAACGTTATGGCACCGACAGATCATAGAGATCTTATGCTACCCTATTACCCCTCTGGAATCCCCAGAGTACAGACGTACTTGTGTTTCCTGCAGTTTTCCAAAAGTAGAAAGGGAGGCCGAGCCTTCAGCTGTCAGGCTGCTCTCCCGTGACCATCTTCCAGTTTGGGTGCAGGAGGCTGATCCAGGTCCAGAGTCAAGCAGATCACTTTCATCTAATTAGTCTTCAGAACGGTAAGTTATTTTGTATTACGCATAAGGCCCTGTGTGTATGCAGGCTATGTTTAAGCTTTATATATATACATATATAGACCATGAAGTATTGCTTGCGATTAATGTTACTTAAGTGCTTAGCTGTTGTTCCAGAACAATGGACGGTGCTGGTGGCCTCATTTCAGGCTGTTGAAACTTTGTTGTTGGACATCTGCAGTTTCAAGAAGCTGCAAGTCGACTGCTGTGCATGTGTGTGTGTGTTTGTGTGTGTGAGCTTTGGACCATGTAATGAGCAGTGATGTGTCTCTCTCGCTCTTATTTATTTTTTCATGAGTCCGGTTCTGCGCCGAGGTTACTTCCTGTTAAAAGGCCGCTTGTCGTCAAGTGCTTGTTGGGTAATAAATAAATTCTGTTGTCTTGACCTGCTATACATGAAAAGTGCCCTCAGAGAATGCCCTACTGCATTTGGGGCACTTGGGATTGACCTGTACACCAAACAGTTAAAGGACCAGGGCTAAGTTTGCTTTGCATGGAAGGTGCAATGCCAACTTGTGTCCAGCAGATGGCACTGCAGCTTCATATACCAAAGATTCCAATACATTTCCAGCATGTCTCAAGCCAAAATCACGTGAATGGTTTTGGATGATCTAAAAAAAATCTAGGAATCACATCGTCACCTCGAGCACAATTCTGACACCATCTGCATAATCCTGAACTTAAGATGTCATTTTGCATGATAAGTAGTTCGACGCCAAAAAAGCGACAAACAGATAACAATCTATTTTTTTTCCCCTCCCTGTGGCAAAAATCAGTGTGCAATGAAGTGCAGTGCCGGGGAACAGAGGGTGAATGAGGACATGGTACGTGAGTGGATGAGAGCACAGAATGAGGGAGGGCCTTGTTGTGAGGCCTGAGGGAAATAGAGGCACTCTGCTGACAGATTGGAGGCCTGACAGACTGCATTGTCCACATTCTATACGGTCTGGGGAACCACTTTTTTATGCAGCTATCTTTCAATTCCATCACAATTCCCTGTCAGTGTCCGGTGCACCGCTCCCTTAGCATTACCAGTTTCTCGTCCAATATGGATGATCTCCACCTCTCTCCTTCCCCACCAACCTACACGCCCTTCCCTCTTGCCTCTGCCATGCTCACTACACCCTCAGCCACTCGACATTCCCAGATGTCCGCTGGCTCTTACATCATCGAGACAGCCAGGCTTTCTGCTGCTACCACTTGGCATTTGGAGGCAGAGCGTGGGTGGGACACCATCACCTCCCATTCAACACTAATTGCAGTGTACCGACTGCGATGGAATTCATCCGAGAGGGATGCAGCGGAGTGGTGCCATGAGGCTGCAGGTTGTTTCGAAGCATTTTTCAGATGTTACGTACGGCAGTCAAACACCAAGTCATATATTGTGTTACAGCTAAAAAAAAACTGACCTTGAACAATTATATAAATTACCATAAGGATAATAGTCAGTCATCTTCGGGGCTGTCGTCTGGGTATGTTTCATCCCGACGAGATTGGAGGTGTGAGAAAAGAATGAGGAGGAAGATGATCTGGAGAGGTGGAGGAGGGGCGGAGATCTATCCATATAGACTTTTTGTATTAACCGATATATTCATGGTCTGGGTGAGAAGGTGGGAGAAATCTTGAGTGCATGGGCCACACGAGGTTTGGTTAGCCTGTAGCCCCAAATGAATCAGGAAGAACATGAATGATGTAATAATAAAAAAAAAAAAACCCGGTTATGTAACATGTTACAAAGTACATCACACTGATAAAAAAAAAGAAAAGGTGTTTACTCGGAGAAAAAAAAAAAAGCACAAGTGCTAGTTGAAGGGGCTTGAAGATGGACATTTTTTGCAGCGCAGAGTGAATCATGATGAACTGTGTTTCTGCGCCGTCCTCCAACTAATATGAGGAGACATGCCAGTCCTGAGAACATTTCCCCTTGGTGCTCCTTTTCCGAACCTTATAGAAAAAAGGCCTGTATGGAAAAGTGCCAGGCAGTTAGTTCTTTGTTTTCTGCTGACAGTCGTCCTAGATGCAGCGCTCCTTCTTAGACGATATATTCAAGGTCAAAAACCACACTTTTAATGTCTTTAACTCAGAATTAATAATATGCAACCAAAACATTCCTGTATTTCATGCATAGACTATTTGGCTCATCCAGATAAAGAGCATGAAGTTCTCCTAAATTATGTGTTTTGTAGAGAAATTTGTATAAAAGGTCAAAACAATAGTTTCTACAAGGCATGAAGAGGCAGAAAGTTCAGGCAGAAAAACAGAGAAAGTGATTTGATCCAAGTAAATTGGTGGTTTGTTTCGTGGTGTTTGGAGGCAGGTGGACCCAAATCCAGGGAGGGGCATGTTTTCAATAACCCGATGTTTCATCCGAAAAACGAAAAGTGCAAGACGTCAACCTAATGAACAATAAACAGACGAGAAGAGGCACAGAACAAACCAGGACTCATGCTGCACTCAGAGAACAAACTTACTCATACAGACGGAGTGGAACGTATAAAAAGCAAGGAGCAAATGGAAGGACACGACGAAGACACAGGTGAGAGGACACGAGGGCAGGCAGGCGATCTGATTGGCTGACGATGGCAGGACAGACAGCAGACGAGCCGCAAGGGAAAGACAAAGCAAATGGACAAATGGTAAAAGTGACCTTGCATTTATTGGAAAATCACATCACAAAACAAACGTATCTAAAAAAAAACAACAACATTCTGCTCCTCGTAATGCATTGGGATCAATCACGGACCAAACGATGCCTTCAGGGACCGCGGGGCGACTTAGGCAAATGAAGTGGAGCTGGGGGAAAGTAGCAAAAGGGTTAATGAATGACCAGGCAGGCCATCAACTGTGTGACAGTCAGAAGACAAGCAGTCAGCCTCACTGAATGCCCTCAGTAAATCTGTCTGCATGCCATTTAGAGCGTTGGCCTGACCTAAATGTCAGAGCAACATTTGACAGAACCACATAACTCTCTTCCACCCTCCCTCTGTCTCTCTCTCTCTCTCTGTGTTCGCTCTGAGTCCCTCAGTGATGCGGATGTTACAAAAGAGTTAAATCACTCAGACACAGTTCGCAGTCACATCCGAGACCCTCGGCTCTCTAACGAGCCAAATGTACGTCGGATGCCGAAGAAGCTCTTTTTATAGGCCGTCCAAAGACGTAAGGAAACGCTAATGGTTTCAATCTAAACAAAGTCTAAAGACTAAAAATAATATTTGCAATTTCAGACACACATAGAAGGCAACCTACTGCTGCCTGCTCTTCGCAGTGGAAGGGAATTTTGAGGCTGAGAGTTTTGGACAGAAGGGACAGATTTGTGGGTGATTCATTCACCGAGTCTGGAGCCAAGGTAGCTATGTCATGTTTTGCACCATATGCATGCGCTCTTCACATTTTCCCGTCCGTGCCCGTAACAATGCCTTCGCACGTGTGGGCGTGCGCGGGGTAAAGGTGTGCGCGATGCTGCAGAGTGTGTAAAGTGTGTTTTTTTTTCGGCAAGACGCATAAGAATTTTCTATTTTTTTTTGCCTGCGTGCTGTATTATATGGCTCTGTGTGGGCTGCTGGGTTTACACAAAGGGTGCACCGTATTGCAAACCACCATATTGTTGGCAGTCGGGCTCATACAAATGGGTTTCATCACAGAGCCTTCCCTCGCTCTCTCTCTCCATCCGTCTCTCCGTTCGCAGGAAAGGTCATACAAAGAGCAGGATCCGTCTATCTCGTCTGAATCAGCTTAACCTTTTTTTTTCCTCATTTCAACTTGTCTTTTTCTTCCTCCTGTTTGCTGGAGATTTTCTTTTCACCCGATCCGACCCTTTTGCATTTCATCCTGCTGTGGTAATTTTTGCAGGATTTAGTAGCAAAGGCGTGAAAACAAATCGATTCAATGCACTGCACGTTCCGACGAGTCTGAATTTAATTATGAAATTAAAGGATCATTCCAGGATTTTGGAGGTCAAACATGCACAAGAACTGCTATGCAGGTGCACAGTTTTCCTTGTTTACATCCGTATGTAGCATGTGGCTAACCTACTAGCCACAGCAGCATCCCTGTCCTCCAAAGTCAGAGATGGAAACGTTGCAAATGATCCTTTAATTATGAAATTAAAGGATCATTCCAGGATTTTGGAGGTCAAACATACACAAGAACTGCTATCGTTATTCGTCGCCTGCAGGTGCACAGTTTTCCTTGTTTACATCCGTATGTAGCATGTGGCTAACTAGCTAGCCACAGCAGCATCCCTGTCCTCCAGTCAGTACATGAAAACGTTGCAAAGTGTGGCGTCTTTCTTTTCTAATCTTTGAGATGCAACTTGTTGTTCTGCACTCTGTCAAAACACTGACATGCTGTTGACTTCCTGCAACAACCTGTTTTTATCGGCCATATTGTTCTCACTCTACGTCGCACCTATTGCAATCATTTTGGTTCCCCACACGTGGCGAAACACGGCCCCGGAATTATGATTTATGCAGACGCTGCTGTCGAATCAGACACTCACGCTGCTTCAAGAAGAATCCTCAGTCTTCGGTCTGCAATTAACTGCCATTGTGAGACATAAAATGTTAAATCAGCCGCCGCTTCCACTCGTCCTTGCCCGTGTCCCTACTTCACCTCCGCCATATCTCTCCCCCTCCACATTTCCCCCGTTCATCTTCCCCGACGAGCGCGGCGGCAGTCCTTGAGGATTCCGCTGTTAACATTCACACACATACACACACAGAATTGGAGGCTTAAGACAACAACTGGACGAGAGGGCGAACAAAACAAACCCGACGGAGCGGGAGATGCAGGGGTCAAGGTGAAGGATCAAGAGGGCACGGATGGATCCGGAGATGCACGTCACGTGACGTAAGAAAAAACGAGAGGGTCGATTGAATGACAAAAGCAAGGGGACGGTTCAGTACATGTGGGGCACTGAACAAACGGATGACAGGAAAAAATAATGTACAAAAAGGAGGATAAGACAGATGAGATGTGTACATTGCCTCTGTGTATGGAGGCGCTTGGATCCAATCAATTTTTACCGCTCTGCGGCTGTAAATCACCCCCACGGGCCGCGGCTCTGTCACTCTCTGAGTGTGTGTGTTTGTATGACAGCACGTGCACGTGGACGCATTTCTATATTTGCCTTAAATCACCTGATCAATGTGACATAGTGTGAAAGTCCTCGGTGCAAGTTGCCGTCTAATGACCTTCAGCGGGGGCTGCAGGGAGTCCACGTGAAATCAATCTTTCCGGTATACTTCCTTTTTCTGTCCGTGCACCCACTTTGGCACTCACACACACAAAAATATCGCACCATTAGGAGGGAATAAACATGCTAGTTAATGGCGAGCGTGTGCACAAATTAAGGACTCACTTAAATAAACCTTTTATCCCCAAAAAATTGCATTATGGTGATTTCCGCCTGTCAAAGCTAATCATTTGAAGGATGCCCCCTGCCCTGCATAACACACACATACACATGCACACACACACACACACACTTTCACACCAACACACGCCTTGTCAAAGGCACTGTCTGAGCCCGGGGTCCCCCGGGTCTGATTAATGCTCTCTCTACAGGACTCCCAATGGGAGATCACTCACACAGCTTACATGTATGTGCTGCTCCACTTTGGTTTTCATGTGTGGTCCACGCACACACACACACACACACACACACACACACACACACACACACACACACACACACACACACACACACACACACTGGCTAACAATGCATTTGCCTCCAGAGCTAAGAAGGTGATGGTAAAGGACACCTTCTGCATCGTAATGCGTGTCCTCATCAGCGGAGGGTGTGTGGGAGAGATTGCCGCCGCCACACATCAATATAACACGGAACCGAAAGGTAACGATGTTACTGTTTATCACAATATTACATTCTTCAACGAAAAAAAAAAAAAAAAGCAATTTTCTCCGCTGCTACTTTTACCGGAGTTCATCACAGTTCATTAGATGATGTTGGAAATGTGTGTTTCAGTTGTGTGGAAGTGATTTAATGTACAAATCGCGCGCAGACACTTAAGATACAAGCCCGGCTTTTCATAAAGTGCTTCGTCGCGCAGCGTGAAGCCGAACTCCTTTAACCTCATCATCCTGTTCGTTTTTTTTTTTTTTTTTTTTTAGGCTCGTCTGAGAATCATTCATCTCACAAAGTGATGCATAATCTCGCCTTGGAAAGACTCCCCGTTCAAAACCCTCTCGGTGTCTCTGGGAAATAGAAGCGGTTCAATACTAGTAAGCAATTCTGCTGGATGTCTGGGTTGCCATGAATTAGTTAACAGACCCACTTGAGAAAATAAAAATCCTTCGCCTCTCCGACATCTAAACGCTGTTAATGATATCAGCATAAAGGGACGATGTGTGGGTTTATATTTCCGATGGAGAAGATGTTGATCCTTAATCTGAGTGTTGTGAGCGAATTACAAGGCGATAATTGACGAGGAGGAAAGGTCAGAATATCATCACACAAAAAAATATCGATCTCAGGCCTCAGATGGAAAGTAACACGCCACCATTAATAATTCAATGGGGAACATGAAGGGAAGGAAATATGTACTGGATTAGAAAAGATGTGTTTTTTCGGGGGGGTTTTGTAGCCTTTAAGCCTTTTATTATTTCGTCAACCTCACAACTAAGATGCACAAACTAAATCCCTCGCCAGCTGAAAGTATAACAGCCTGTCACATGATGTCCAAGAGCAGTGTTTGACCTGTGTGACACCTCTGCAGGAAAGGAGAGACATTCACATTGGTTTTAATCACTTAAACTGTCTCCGCTATGCATAAATTAGGTGTTAGAGGAGCGGCTATCATCCTCTTTCTATGTCTTTCGCTCCTCAAAATGTACAGCAGCTCTCTCCCTCCTCTCTCTCCCTGATTCTCTCCCTTTCTGCGTCCGCTAACAAGGAGAGAGTGCGAGAGGGGAGACAGGTCCGCCACGCTTCGCTAGTCACAAGGCTTTTTTCCTGAAATGTGAGAGGAGGAGTTTGTGTTGCATGTACTGTAGTAGTGTTCGTGCGTGTGTCGCAGTACAGTGAAGACAAAAGGGGGGGGGGGAGAGAAAGTCGAGAGGGCGTGGCGTTTTCTGTTTGGATGCTGGAGTGTGTGTTTGACTATCTTCTCTTTGGCCGTACCGATTTGGATCATCAGGGACAGGAGCCAGCGGTGAAGTGCTCCCCCTCTGGTAGGCGGATGAACTGCAGTATCCTCCGACTCTGACAGCAACTCAAAGGCAGCTGCTGGGACGTGGCGGTTTGGGTTCGAATTGAATCGAGTCGTCCAGTTACCGAGCCAACGTGTCCAAGCAGGGCCGATCTGGGATACGTCCGACAAGGGGCCCATTTTGGCCTCAGTTCCCATAAAGGCCCCGACTTAGATTTCTAGCCTGTGTATATCCATCTGGATCGCACATCTGGGCCCCAAAACCAGCCCTCTTAAAGCCCAATCGAAGCCCACCTAACCCATGTAAAGCCAATGTGAGCTCCACTTGGATGTGTTGGCCGACTACCCAACTTTTGAACATTGGAAAAACCAAAAAAGGCGAGAACAGAACGGATAAAGACCGAGAGAGGGAAGGCAGGGCTGAGTCCAGTTCCCCTCCCAAACACCAGCTGATTCTAGTTTGAGTGACGGTTTAGAGGAAACAGCACCTCAGCCTGCTGCTGTCAGATTATGTGAATAAGTACCTCTCCCAGATCCACTGTTCTCTCTCTTCACTCCCAGTCAATCTCCCTCCCCAACACAGAGACAATGCACACCGCAGAGCCGCCCTCAACCGTACCTCCATATTTCATAACCTTTCGTTAAAATGTTTTCCCTCCTTTCGTCGGGCGGGTTAGGTAAGAGGGCGGCTACGACGGCGAAACAAAGGGAGTGTATATTAAAAGCTGCATCAGGAAGCAGAAGTTTGGGAAAACGAGTGGCGAGCGGGTGGAGGCTGCCTGTCAACACTCCATCGGAGAGAGAAAACATCATAATCACTCGGTGTCGGCGGGTGCCTGTATACCTTGTCAGCGAGCGGAGCAAGAGGAGGTGGAGACGGGGAGAGGCGCTTACAGTGGGACTGCTGTGTTGCCATGGCGACTGTCTTTGCATCGAAAAACGTTAGAAAAAGAGATGCTCGGATTTTTTTTTTTTGCACTCTTCCCCGCATTCCTTTCTTCCAGTCCCACCTTATTTATCGCTTCCCGGGCTTTGTTGCTCCCCGTCTTGCTTTGTGAGACGTGTGCAGACGTTTGAGAAGAAGAGGGCAGTCATCAGGTGCACACACACGCCCCACAAACCAACACACATTCTCCTTAACATTTGAGACCAAAAGACGTAGAAATAACATCTTATTTCTCGTATAGGTTATTGCAGCTGATACAGATCCGATCGGGATGAAGGAATGTGAAGGTTGTTCTTTGTTGACACTGCACGAGGTCGTCTTTGAGCACTCGCAGGTTGCGTCTCAAAGCCTTTGCATCCAAATCACCAAAGACCTCAGGTTCCCTTTCATTCGCCGTACCTCAAACATTTTTTTTTTCCCTCATCCTCGCCTGATGAGTAGATAATGATAACAGCGTCAAGGCTTGTATGATGTGTCGCTCCAATTATCCTTTGATCAAATACGCCCTTTGATGCAAAATAAGACAGATATAAAAAATATAGATACAACAGTGTTAGAGTGGACGTTCGCTGGGATGCACGGTGATTATTTTCTGCAGCAGACGCTTGATCACTGGGATGAGTGTGCTTTATGCGTGAGCGGCGCTAAGAGATACATTTCAGAGCGCTTAATGATTAACGCGACTGCAACGCTCGGCTAAGTGAATCCTTTGCCATGGTAACAGATCAGAATGAGGGAATACAGACTGTAGGTTTGCGTTCTTGACTGCAGTTTGTATGTACGCAAGTATTACAGGCGGCACGGAGGGTTCATCTCAGTCCAAACATACCAGGCAGCATCTGTGACACTGGAAATAGGGGGCGAGTGATCACAAGCCTGACAGGCTGAGTGCACTGTGCTATGTAACCGCAGGGGAAATGAGATGTGACCACTGTTGTTGTAACAATAACAGAGCTCTCGTTTACCTTCCGCGACCGGGCCCACGAACACAGCCGCAGACTGGCGGATGGGAGAAAAAAATAAATGTATTCATACGACTTCTGTTCTCAAATCTGTCGTCCTCCCCTTCCTCTCGCTCTCACGTTCTCTCTCTGCCCTCATTTTGAAAAACTAGTAGGGGGGGGGGATGGGGGATTCCATTTGAACAAGCAGCCTCTGCATCGCTTGTGGGACACAGCTTGACTCACGCAGCGAAAGAAAAAAAAAAAAGGGAGAGGAGGAGAGGAAGAAGAGACAGTGAGAGGTGTCTTCCGTGCGCCCGGATGATGCAACCATTCGCAGGGAAAACGATGAGTGTTCCGCCAATGGCAGGCGCGGACGGTCCAACGCATGGAGGGTTTCCACGGCTACCCCCAACCTGCCTTTGCCATCAGTCCCTCCTATGTCCCTCCTTCTTTCTTTCTCTCTCTCTCTCTCTCTCCTCTCCTCTATCTTCCTCATGCTCTGCCTGGAACAAATGTCAAACGGATAATAAACACGGCGGCGTGCGGGGCTTAGTTGGTCAATTTATCAAGGTTCCTCCGCGCGGCTGCAAACATAAAACACATGCGAGGACATGCAGAGGAACATTCTACATGCTCCCCGTGCAGGATGTCTGATTTGTGGAGAGCTTTAACATCCTAATTGCACACATACATGTGTGTATTGATGATACTGAATCTTTATTATTGTGATGTCATTATTATAATGACCTTAGTTAATGTTGAAAAAAAATCTCTATTACAGCCTGGGTGCTTTATTTTCTTGATCAATCGTCATGCAACAATCAAACACAAGCTGTGCATAACCATAAGGGTCCTGTGAACATCATGGCTTCCACCCCCCTCACTCTCCAGCTGCACCCATGCCTCCTAAATCAAAGAGATTTAATGCTAAATTGCATGAAGGCTTCTGTCCATAATACAATATAAGACCTAATATAGTTATTCTCCTGTCTGCTCCGACGGGTTCAGACATCTAGTTCTGCAGGGTCCCCCGTCCTTAGCGCTGCAGGTTAGACGTACAGTAGGGCTCCTGGGTAATAAGTCGACTGCTGAGCGAAAAGTATCGTTGCAAAGGTTAGCCGATCATATTCAAAACGCGACGGCCTGTGACGGACCTCTCGGCGTGCGGGAGGGTGTGTTCACTCACACAGAAAGTGTTCCTTCCTTCGCCGGTTATTTTCTATCACAAATAGGAAAAAAAATGCATCGGGATGAGAGGTGCAATATGAACTGAAGGAAATGCTGTAAGTCAGTGTGCAGGCGTTTATGCATGAGTGCAGATGAGCATGCATTCAAAGAAACACATGGTAAGTGCATATACCAGGGAACCAGTGCTTTGTCTGTGTGTGAAGTAGAAGGCGTCCTCCGGCGTCTGCATGAGCGGTGCGGTGAAACCCCTGCAGATCCACCAGATCAGAGCTTTAACCCTTTGCATTAACCGAGCAGTTGCTTTGCCTTCTGGTTCTGGAAACCGTGAGGCATTGGGCTTGTCTGACCGGCGGCTCACAGTAATGGAAAAATAAAGTGCCGCTTCAAGCCGTTTCCCTGTTATGCCACATTTGTTTATACCTCACAAGTGCGGAAACTAACGTTCAGCTTAGATGATGTTAATTAAAACACCAATTAGCGCTCAGTCTCCCTCAATTAGCGTCACAGGGGTCGTAGCACCTTGAACTTCATAGCAGTGTGTTCCTTCAGTTTGATTCTGCTTATCCGTGGAGTGTGGCTCAGGAGACGTTTATGTGTGTTGGGAAAATCAAAAACATTTTTTACACTTGGTTGTTACTTGCTCAGTGATATTGGACACGCTAGGCTTCAACTAGCTCCGGTGTCAACCCATCCACGGCAATATGAGATGTGAGGAACTGCCTGGGGTGGCTCTTACTATATTTCTATATTTCTATATTTCTATATTCCCGCCGGCGTTTGGGTGTTCGTCGTGAGCGCAGGCAGGTGGCCTGTGCTGCTGCGAGAAGTGGCACACTCGGATCATTAATCAGACTCGATGGCGCAACGGGTAACAGACAAGCCACGGGAGAGTACTAATGCATGGAAATGTATACTCGCTTTGGGGGCAGGTTGAACCAAGGACAGAACCTACACAGCTATAGAGAGGCAGGAAAAAGAGCCTACTCATTCTGCTGCAATGCAATACGGCCAAAGCACCTGTAAGACAACATGCAGGGCAGACGAAAGTTTCTGGCGGTAGATAAATTATGCTTTGATATGAATTCAGTGCAACGTTTTCCCCGTCAGGTCTCATCACCCTCCAGTGTCCTAACACGTGATGTGAGGATTGTCAAACAAGCTCCTTAAGCAGCAAATGTAGGACTGCGAGTTGATTCGCTGCCAACCGAGGCCACAGCTCAGGCATTCCACCCCTTATTATTCTGCTCAGTGCTTGAGCCTCATTACGGCCGGGGATTGTACCTTGGCGGAGATAACCTTACATGACTTTTTGAGATGAACCTTTTACAAAGTAGCTTAGGAATGTGAATGGTGTGATGATATCGGTGCTGGTGGGCGTCGGCATCACCTTGCCGGGTTTTGCCCTTTGTTAGCGTCTAAAACAAGCGCGTTCAGGTGTTTCCGTTGGAGTTGTGGTGTTTCACGGCCGTATTCACATCAACAAACCAAACGTGGAGCGCAGGTTGTACAATTGACCGAGCTCTTTATTACTGTTACTACACCTTTACTACAAGTGCAGCCCATTGCAGTTTAAGGATAATGGAAGATTTGGAAGATTAACTACTGGGCTGCAGTGTCAGCCAGTGTCTCTCTGGATGGCAGCCTGTCCGCAGCAATGTGTCCCATTTCAGGGGCTGCAGTCCTCAAAGGCTGCATTTGAAGGCAGGACAAGGCTAGACATCTTAAAGTCTCATTTTTAGCTTTATTCGGAGGACACGACTTCACGGACCAAAGAAACTCGCACCAACTGGGATCAGCGATTGTGTTGATTTTTGTTGCTATGTGACTTTAAGTTAAAAAAATATCTTTCCGGACTAGAAAGTAACCTTTTAGATTCCTAATAAGCGTGTAAGCTTGTAAATCTGCAGCAAAGTTTCCAGGTCCACTTGTGCATGGACTTCAGGGGAAGGTTCCACTGCCTGTGCCAGCACGCAGGGAGAAGCTGCAGTTGTGCAGCAGGTTCACTGCTTCTGCAAAGACCTGGAGCACCAACAGCATGCTGCTTTACACCAAGACAATACTCGGAACACTGGGTGGACATGTAACATTTGTGTTCCATCACAGAGACGTCTGCAGGATAACTGCAGGACATCAATCAAGTCCAAGGACTGATATGTGTCATGCTGTTTTTATCATTGAAATTTGACTTCGGAAGCAGAGAACCTCCAGGAAGGTGACATCTTGGATTCCTTGCATCAGATCTTCACCATAAGGAGCTGCGGGCTGCGAGCCGTCTCTTCCTACAACGACTGCTGCTGCCACATTATGTCGTCTATATGTAAAGTGAAGCTCGCTGTGTTTCGTAAACAGGAAAACAACTTGCCGCCTCTGTGGCTCCGTATGTGCAGGTATCACCGCGTACCCACATGATGTGCTCGGAAAGTGGAGCAGGGTGTCTGCAGGTCATCAGCATTAAGCTTAGAAAAGTGTTTTTCCGGCTCTATTGCTACAAGCTGTGTTCTGATTGTCAACTACAGCCAACTGTAAAGGTTGCTAAGCAACAGGAGAAAGAAGCTTAGACCGTCTTATTCCATAAAAAATGGATTCAACCTTCGATGCATCCGTCCATAGTTGTGGTTCAACCAGGCTTCTTAGACAGAAGCCTTCGAGGGATCTGGACCCTTAATTGGGGCGACATTTAATTCTCCATATAATGCTAATTAAAAATGGTGATAGCCTGGTTTATTGACACCTTTATCAAAGGTTAACTAAGCAAGGTATGCAAATTGAGACATAGATTCATCTGCATACCTGATTATCGGTTAATGCAATCATGCTGTACCAATGACGAAGGGGGCGGGACCAAAGTATGTGCCAGTCGGAGAAAGTCGGTAGCACCAGTGCTACCAGTGGAAAAGTTAGACTTCAGGCCTGCCGTGGCTGAGCTGAGATTGCACATCTGGGTGTTACAGGATAGAGACTCATGTTGGTTGGTTGGTTGGTTGGTTGGTTGGTTGGTTGGTTGGTTGGAGCACCTGTTTGAAGGAGGTGATCAATAATGGAATACACACCCAGCCTGATCCCGTCATCATCATCCCCATGCTAGTCAGTCCGTCCCAGAACTCATCCCTCCACATAACCCCACGGCTCACGAAACAAAGTTTCACTCTTTGTTTTCCCTGGTTAGATAAAGCGAAGGGATGAGAGGATGGAGTGAATGAGCAATTGTTCTGCTCATGCAAACAGGCCATTCAGGGAAACTCCCCGAGGATCTGAGCTTTTTCAAGGTTGCGTCCTACTCCACTAGCCATCCCTGTATGTGTGCGTGTGTGTCGGTGTGCGTGTGTGCGTGCATGCATGAACGCTTGTAGTCCTCTGGGTCTCAATAACGTTCAGTCAGGCTGATATCTCTCCACACACAGAACAAAAAAAAGCAAACCGTGTGTGTGTGTGTGTGTGTGTGTGTGTGTGTGTGCTGACACGGCCGAGCGCCGGGGGCTCCCAGGTCAGACGGGTCAACCGCTGTCGGCGAAGAACGTTCCCTGTGTTCATGTTGCCTGGCATGCAAGCAACGTCCGGACATGTGAGAAGAAAGAATTGCATGACAGTGCTATTGTTCCGCGTATATACGGACGACTCCCAGATACGAAACGCCGCTCCGTGAACACATGCATGTTGTTTTTATTTTACATAACATCGTCACCCAAGCCTGCAGGCTATTTAATGACTTGTGTAATGAGGCTGTTTTTTCCCTCAATAAATCACTGAAGCTCAACTGTCTTAATAAGCCTTTTTTTTTTTTTTTACAGGTATTCCTATTATTGAGCTGCAGGAATATTCAGACACATGCAGCTGTGCAGTCCTACAACTATACAATCACAGCTGCCCTGCAGCAGGTGTTTAAGCACAGGTTAATGAAGTAGACTTTATTTCAGTGCACAGAACTGCTCACTCCTCAGCATTGTTGAAATTCATTATTCCCCCCCCCCTTCTTGTTGTTTGCATTGTTTGTTATTCAAGCTCGAAGCATATGGAAATGGGCCTGAAGGATTTCAGAGGTTGGGAAATTGCACATCTAATCAATTCCAGGACGGCAAAAAAAAAAAAAATCTATGTAAGCCTTTGCGTGCAAAATCATGTTTTTATAGATTGGAGCGAATGCGCTTACAAACAAACCAAGACAAAGCAAAGTAAGAGCCATTATTTCTTTGCATTATAAATATTTCTTCCAGGCAGAGATGGCTGCGTCGCGGCGAACGAAGGCAGAGCGGCGGCGTGAGGAGAAATTAATTAATAGAAGAAAGGAGAGAAAAAGAATAGTCTGTGTTCATTTTTTATTTTTTTTTAATTAAACTCCAAAGGCATCTCCCCTGCTGTTATCAAGAGGTTGTAGGGATTATGTTATTAAATCTTTGACATCGCTTCTGTCTCTGTGCTCCCGGCACCTTCTCAGGGAACCTTATGCAGCCTCTCGGACACGAGGACGTCCAAGCACATACGCGAAAGCGAGCACATTATCACGCACACGTAACACACACAGACGGCTGCACGACCCTCGTCGGGCGGAGAGAGAGAGAGAGAGAGAGAGAATTATGCAACGCTTTGCCCCTCGATGAGAGGTTAAAGCTAAACTGAGGCAGTGACCCTCAGCCAATGGCTCTCTTTTCCAGGAAACTCTCAAGTGTTTGGTTTATAGCTGAAGTGTGAAACGAGTCATGAGAATTGCGCCGCTGGAAAGACTTTGCTGCTTTGGCTGGTTTTTTTAGCACGTTAGCACGTTAGCAGTTTTTATAAGCCTTCCTTCTTCCAACAGTTTTATTGGGTGGCAACATTTTTCATGCACAGATTCTGATGCATACGTTGATGGAGTATTAGGACTACGAAACCTAACTTGTACAAGAGACGGATGTCATAATCAGAAGGGTTCAATCCACCTGAGCAACACACCGGACCTCTAATTGCTCCTGACGAGCTGGTCAGCGCGACGCACGGCAGCGCATGAATGAACGAGCACACTTTGAGTAGGCGTGATGGCTAGAGAGGAGCTATTTATACTCTTCCCCATTTACCGTTTGGTCAGCGCTGGCAGAGGTCGGGCGGTCCATGCTGCTTTTACACCTGTCCCGGGTAAATGTGTGACATCAACACATTTCATTTAGAGCAACAGATGCGGCCATATTGTTCAAGGTGGACGCAGCAGGGTGAGAGGTGAGTCAGGCGGATCAATCCAAATGACTGCACAGCAGCTCAGAGCTGCAGAATTTCATATTTCTCTCAGCTTGATGGACTCAAAGCCCTCTAATGTATCCCATTGCATTAATATTATTATCCTTATTTGGGTTAAGGTGAGCAGAAAATGCTGACATGGCGGTGTGTCGTCCTAATTGGGTTAATATCGCCATCGATGTAAACAACAGTTGTTGTATTGAAGGACACTGACATGGCAGGAAGTTCATTCTTGTTATGTCACCTTGTCTCAAACCGCCCGTCCCCCCCTGGGTGTTTACAGATACTTTCCCTGTGGTCAGAAAAAAAAGAGCCCTTTCGCTGATAGTCTGAGGAGAATTACTCGACCTGGCTGCCGGGAGAAAGGACAGACGTAAGCTGAAAATATCTCCCAGGCTTGACACAGCGCTCCTCCAGCTGCACTCTGTAATTACCAGCAGTGCAATCAGCAGACTCGTTAATTTCCCCTGACTGACAGATGCTGACGGCTCAATTGCAGAAAATGCACTGGTACAACTTCATAAGTAAATGGAACTGACATCCTGAAGCATTCTTCAGCCTCAGACGGCGGCACTGGGAAAAGTGCACACTATTATGAGCACATGAATACGTTACAGCTGGAGACGACGGGCCTCATTCAGCGATATCTTCCCCGAGTTCAATTTGTTCTTGAGAAAGGTGTCTTGGATTCATGACGTGTTCTTCAACCTGCAGAACTGTTTGCACCTGCGATGCTGCGATGACGAACTCCCATGACGTGTCTCACCCTGGCGTGCGTCCAAACCTCCACTTGCCAGATTGAGTGTATAAGTGCGTTCGTGCAGCTCCTCTTCTTCGGATGAAATCAAAATAAGGAAGCTGCAGAAACTAAAGTAAAGTGAAACTATGTAACATGGTCGTAACCCCCTTTGCAAAGCCAAAAGCGCTTTAGGGTGACACGAGTGTTGCCGGCTGAGTGATACCTCGGCGCACGGAGGAGCTTTATCTTCAGAAGTATTGATTACGGGAATGTGAAGCAATCGAGAGGAGACGATCCACCTTCAAAGTAATTGGGGTGAGTGAGCCAGCAGAAATGGCCCAGATAAATAGGTCACTTAAGAGGTTGTTTACAGCAGCGTTTGGACATGATGCACGAGAGAACAGGCGGCCAGGGGGTCCGGCTCAAGCTGCGGTGTAAGTAAAATACTGTATGTATAAATATATAAGCACAGTAATGAGTGTTCACGGTGAGGTTGTTCCTCCACTGTGGGATAATAATGGCCTCCCGCTGCTGAGCCACCTTGGCTATCGATTTCTTTCCTCCCCCTTTGCTTTCACCTGATGTCAGAGTGCTCTGCTGGGGATATGCCGTGTCCCCTCCTTGCACAGAGCTCCAGAGCTAAATGAAAAGGACGCAGCCTGTAGCAGCGAACAAATGAAAAGGCATGTTGTGTCTGGACAGGAGAGAGCCACGGGGGGAACACGGCGTTCATACAGTTAGAGCCAGGAGCTGTTTCCTCCACGGAGGAGGCGGCGGTTTGATCCAAGTCGATCGGATGAAAACATGTCTGGCTGTTAGAGGGGGAAAACTAGTTGGCGGATTTTCAAGAAACTTAGTGGAAAAGCTGCAGCGTTGGCCAACGTAGAAACCCATTAAATTTTGGGGCGGATCCAGTTTTATTTCTTTCTTTAAAAATTTCAAGACATTTCCATTTATCCCTCATGAAATATTGTATACACGATGATGTTAACTGGCGACGTGAAGGATTCTGGGAAAAATCTTATGAGCGTGCTCTGTGAGTGTCAGCAGGATTACGCAATAACAACTGGCCCCAATTTTTTTTTCGTGAAACCTGATGGAAGAGTTGCATGGGCCGAGGGGAAGAAGCTATTTGATGTTGGGTCAGATCCTTTTTAACATAGAAAAAGTACTAAATTATTTGAGGCAGGGGCTCAACGACGTGCCCTTCTAGTTCTGGATTAGAAAGGGTCACTTTGGATTGGTGAAGGTACTTCAATTGTATTTATTTGTACTGCCTGCATACATGAATGCATGCCCATTTTAACTGTTTTACAGCTGTAAACTTGCTAATAGACGAGCAACACAAATATCAGACTAAAAGGTTACATCACACCAAAGGCTGCAAACTAAAATCCAACATAACAAAGTAACTATAGCAGAACTAAAATCCCAAATGCTCATTTGCAACACCTAATATATCGGAAACAACGTCAAATATCATCTCAGTAAAGTGTGCTATATATGTGTGTGTGTGTTTGCTTGCCTTTCCTAGGAAAGGCACACTTCAGATGATAAACCAACCCCACGATGGTGTTCATAGCGCGCCGCGAATGTGACATTTACACAATGAAATGAAATGTGATGAGCTATCAATCTCCCCTGCATATATGGTACAAGCGCACACACGCACGCACACACACACACACGCTTTGAATAACTGCAGTGTACTCAGTTGTAAGCCGTATTTGATGCAAGCTAAACATTAGAGTGCATCTGAAGAACACTTGATCACCTTCCAGTGAATCAGCTCGGTGGTGTTCTGGATCTACAGCTGCACCACAGGCGTCCATCTGTATTGTCTCGGAGAGGCTCATCTCCAAAACGCATCCTAATGGAATTTATATATTTCAATAACACTCCAAAGCGCTGTAAATCTAATGAAGAAAAAGTCTCGGATTGAAAGTCCAATGAATGCACTGATCGGGGTGTGCAGATATCTTTTTGATATTGCATCCTGCATCTAATGCAAACGTATCCTTATACAATCGATCCTTAACGGAAAAGCTGCAGGTTCCACCGAGATTTGAACTCGGATCGCTGGATTCAGAGTCCAGAGTGCTAACCGTTACACCATGGAACCACCGTGTGGTGCACTTGTTGCTCAGCTCAAATCGTGGTCGATGCGGGCGAGTCCGAGTCGATGTGTCCTTGAGCAAGACTCTGAACCTCTAACTGCTCCTGCTGACTGAACGGGTGACTTACGCAACGTTGTAAAGCCCTCTGAGTACCGTTAAGGTAGAAAGGTTCTGTATAAATGTCCCCATTTACACTGTACAGATTGTAAAGTCTATTGAGGCGTTATAATTTGGGCTATACCAATAAAATTGACTAAACTTGACTTAACACTTAGCTGATGATCAGAAGCCTTGAGGGGGAAAAATTAATTAACATTACTGCCTCTCACAACATTGCCTTTTATGTGTTTTTACCCAAATGCACCCAGAGGGAAGGTTACATCTCCGTGCCGCACGACAATAATCGCATTCCGAAGGAAGGAAAGACGGCTAAATATTCACTGCGATGAATTATCTCGAGCAAAAATCCCTGCCTCAGTAGAAACAAAGCAACAATGCCGGGTGAATTGATTACCCTTTAAAGCATTATACAACTGTCAGCATTACACTCAGATGCGTGATTGTCAAGCATCCACCTTCAGACTCCCTCTCAGCTTCCAAAATGAATAGATAATTGCACCGCGTCATTTGTCTTTTTGCAGGTTTGTGATGTGTTTCATCCCACGTCCCTTACAGCGTGAGTCAGTGTGGTCCAGCACCATGTTACGCAGATCCAAGCTGCCCTTTTTTTTTCTTCTTCTTCTTCTTACCGGTGTGATTTCAGGACATTTTCGTATACAAAAGACTTTAAAAAATCCATTCGTCCCATCCCTCACCGGGTAATTCAATACGGATGCTGCGCTGAAACGCTACAAAAGCAGCAGTCACCATTAAGGGTCATCTTTCCAGTGTTTTCTTAGAAACAGATTAATCTTCAGGGAGAGAGATAGAGAGATGTTTGTGTTTGTTTGGTAAAGGTAGCCTTCGACGTTGAGAATGGATGCTGCGAACAGAAGCAAGAGGTTTCAAGACGAGTCATTTCAGTTCAACCAACCTCGGAGAACAATGGACAGACAACCAGGATCGGGTCCTTGGATGGAATAAATAAGACGCGAGGCAACACGGAAAGTTGAATGCTTCAAATGTATTGAAGGAAAACTCAAAAACACATGTGGGTTTGTCCCTCATGCAGCACTCCAGTTGGACTGGGGGACAAAATTCAGCAGATCTCGTCTGGACCGACGAGGCCGGGTGATGTGTGCCGATCATCCTCTCACTCAGTGAGATGTACGGCAGCCTTACAAGGTCAATATTTAACTCAGGCTTGGGTGCCGTAATTAAATTACAAGCATAGTTCCCCAGAAGACATGGAGATATAGACCATGCATACATTGAATAGTCAAAACTTTAATTTCAACTACTGGATCCTTCTACATCAACGGCCGCCTTTGCTTCTGCAAACACTGTTCCATATCCAGTGGGAAGCCTCCCAGGAGCTAAATCACTAGTCATCCGTATCTGTATTTAATTAATATCTGTGATTTGAATTACAAATATCTGTAGCTGTCACATGTCAGAATGGAGTCATAGATATATTGAATGAAATATCAGACTATACAGCCTGGCTGATCACTAATACTAGATATTAATATATCACTAATACATGGATGGATTCTAAAAAGCACTTTGTATCAGCTCGTAGGTCTTCTGACATTTAAACTGCTGAAAAAACAAACAAGCTTTGACATTTTAAAACGTCAAGAAGCCGCGAGAAAAGCTGTTTCTACCTTTTGCAGAAGACAAGGCAGCAGTTAGAATAAAGCCGCGCTGCCATTGGCTGAGCGCACCCGGAAGTGCCGCTGTCACCTGACCGTGACGTCAGCCGCTGCCAGAAAGTCAACACTGCAACCTGCGGAAGAGCTCAACATGGCCCCCAAACTTCTAGACGTTACAGCGATCGTCTGTGTGATATTTCTCTCCATGATCCCTCCTGCCGAGGCGTACGACGCGGGCGACGCTTTAGCCCTGCTGCTGGGAACCATCCTCGCCGTGGTGGGCTGCTGCGCCTGCCTCGGCTGGTACGCGCGGAGGCGCAACGGGCATCTGTGAGAAGAGGAATCTCCAGGCTGTCCCGCCACGTTACCATCCACCGCATTAAAATCTCTCCCGTGGACCTTCCCTTTTGGCACAAGATGTGTGCCCAAAGCGACCGATAAGAAAAACGTGCCTTATAGGAATTACGCGTCAAGCGCAGCGGGAATCACGTGGTGAGGAGATGAGGAAGGAGGAATGGGCCAGGAAATCCGAAACCAGGGACTGATATCTGTTGCACTGCTGAGATCAAGGACCAAACACTGTTGCCTTCTTGCTGTTACCATATATTGCACTATGCTTATCTTCTCTGCTTGGAGTGTGATTGCCTTTTCTAGTGGGTTTATATCTGCAATGTGCACCTCGAAATCGCCATTGCTGAAACCCAAGTGTGGTGTCACGAAAAGAGTTCCCCTTGTGTTGCAAATTCTGCTATGCAAACAAAAATAGCTTTGTGAATAATAAATTGCTTTGATGCTCTTCATGTCTCAAGATCCTGATTTTGTTTTTTAAAAGTTATGGGATGTGGAGTGTGTGTGAAGTGCATCCAAGCCCTTCCTCACTGCATCCACACGCAGTTTGGGGAGTTGCCACTTGTCAAAAGGTCTAAAACTGAGTTAGATGGAGATATAACCACTGAAATCCTAACGCTAAATAACACTTTTAGCTACTTTCCTTCTGTCACTGCCACTGAAACTTCACATCACTCATTTTAAAATTGATAATATATTTCCAAAAAACGGATATCAGATCTTATTTTGAAACAAAACCAGAAACTTTATTGTAAACAATAAGTGTCCGGCTTAATTTCTTATCATTAATCATTATTTAACGGCCGTTTAACCTTGGTATTATGACGATACATCAACAATGTTTACAGTGTCTACATGCCAGAATGAGTGATGGTTCATTAGGGAGGATTGGAACATCACCAAGAACCTTGGTATAACTTAGCATCGTCTGGAGGACAGTGGGGCTTGAATAGCATATCTTTTGGACGGTGCTATGATACCCTCGCTCCACATATGTGGGATATTTGCTAAGCGAACATGTTAACTCTCTGCAGCATCTTTAATCATAAAAAATAGAAATCTTTACAGCGCTAACCCGCCTCCGACATGTGTGATCATTCATGTTTCATTGCTCAGGTAGGTCGAAAAGCAGCTTCTCGCTGCTGTATTTTATGTATGTGTGCAGTGTGTTTACATTGAAAACACTGATCCCTTGATACACTGCTCATGACAGCGCCGGCACCACATGCATGGGGCCAGAAATCAAATTCCATGAATTTGTCATTCTGTCCAGGCAGCATGAACAACAGTGAGCAAAGTGCTCGTCAATTATGCATCTACAGTCCAGGCAAGTCATTGTACCATGAGGTGAACTCCCCCTGCTTGATTTAACCCTTCGCTTTGTACATGGGTGACATTCATGTTGGGCGTGTGATGGACAGAAGAGGACACAAGAAAGATAAATATAAATAAAAGCCTTATACAATTAACATTTATATGTGAGTTTAGAATGTATTTTCAAGTTTGCCTCCATGTCTGGACCAGTAGGTTTGTAGGTCTTATCGCTAGGCAACCATATAAATGTCGACTTTTCTGGGCTGCACTGATATTAAAATATTGATACACGTTACCAGAGGAAATATTGAATACTGCTGTAACGTGTTACTGGCCAGCAGCGGCCCCGTTGAGCAGATAAGAGAGACGGAGCTGCGGCTGCTGCAGCAACAAGAGACAAGACGCGTCTTGGATCCCAAATAGGGATGCAGAGCGCATGCGCGCTGGGCTCCGTTAACTGTATGATATTCACCGTGGAGGAAAAAAAGGGGGCAGGCAACAAATCAGGCGTTTTAAAACAGCAAAACCCGACGCATGCAATGTAAATAACCTCCAGGAGGGAAAAGAAATCGGATTATCAACAGGTAGGATTTTTTGATTGATCTTGCGATCGGGCGATCTGCCTCGTTTTTTTTCGGCCTTGTCTTGTTGTAGTCGCGGCGATTCTGGAGGACTCGGAAATGATTCTCGACCAGCGGATCCGCCACACTGTTGTGCTCCATCCAAAGATACATAGGGGGACCGGGATGTAACGGCGATGATTGTATCCTCCTGCCTTTTCTTCCTTTTTTTAATGACACCGAGATCTTTGTGATTCAAACGGCTTTAACACTCGACTGACAATAGGAGGACGCATCAAACGCGTAAGTAGGCACAAGGGCCAATATTAATGAAATCATATATATATAACCATATGCTGAATTTAATTGTCTAAACAGCTTAAAATCAATGCAACATATTGTCACTAACAGCTTAGTTACTGTCATCCTTTTCCAATCCATCCCGACTGACAATCACACCCGCGCGTTAACAAGCAAATTATGTCGAAATGCGGCTCAACATTATATTATAACTCTTTGTTGGCTTAATTAGAAAGATATGATTTGGAAAATGGAGGGCTGGCTGAATAAACGCCCTATTAAGAAGGCTGCTCATTAAGACCCGTAATCCAGTTAACCTTTAATCAGACAAAAACATGGATGCTTTATTATGGATGCAACCCTCCGTCAGTTTTCCACAACGCGTAAAAGGCAGGGCGAGTTTTATTCGAGGCATCCACTGCTTCGGAGTCTTCTTCTCCTCTGCAGGCTGCAGGGTGTGATCAAGAAGGGCTTATTTTTGGGACTGCATGTCTGTTAATGTTCCACAGTGCGCTCCGAATATGCAGAGAAATCCAATCCGAGCACCTCTTTCGGTGTTTCTTCTCCCCGACATATCAAGGGTAACAAAAAAAAAAAAATGTGTCGTGTGTTAATGAGGGCGCCGCTGTGATTTTTTTTTCTCCAGCTACCTTTTGTTTATGAGACTCCGAAGCCACATGAAAAGAAAAAAAAAATGTACTGCTGCTGTGGCGGATTAATGCTTCAGTCTAATCAAGCTCCATCACCGTCTGTCTGCATGTCTGCCTACACAGCTCCAGACACTCTAAATGTTAAAATGTACAGCAATTAAATAAATAAATAAATGACAGGCAGACAGAGGAAATGATTGCTTTTTTAAAAAAAAAAAAAAAAAAAAAAAGAACGCAGATGCTTTATTGGACTGAATTCTTGATGGGTGGATACTATTTTTCATCCGATTTTGTTTCCTTTAGGTGTGATGAGACAAAAGAACAAAGGATGCCGTAGAGGAGAGGTTGCCTATATGCCTGGAAACCTCTTCAAAGCACACCGCCAAATGGATCTAACGCCTCCCCCTGCCACCTCTAGATCATGATACTTGGCTGAAGCTATTCCGCTATCTTTATGATCCCTCCTCCATCTATGGCGAACTATAGCCATGCAGGGGACCACACCATCTTGCAGAATGTCTCTCCTCTCGCCACGTTCCTCAAACTGACCTCTCTGGGTTTCATCATTGGAGTCGGTGTGGTTGGGAACCTCTTGATCTCCATCCTGCTGGTCAAAGACAAGAGCCTGCACCGAGCGCCCTATTATTTCCTGCTGGACCTGTGCGCCTCCGATATCCTGCGCTCAGCCATCTGCTTCCCCTTTGTCTTCACGTCAGTCAAGAATGGCTCTGCCTGGACCTACGGCACGTTAACCTGCAAAGTGATCGCCTTCCTGGGTGTGCTGTCCTGTTTCCACACCGCGTTCATGCTATTCTGCGTCAGCGTCACGCGCTACCTGGCCATCGCACATCACCGTTTCTACACAAAGCGGCTGACCTTCTGGACCTGTCTGGCTGTCATCTGCATGGTGTGGACGTTGTCGGTGGCGATGGCGTTCCCGCCGGTGTTAGACGTAGGGACGTATTCTTTCATCCAGGAGGAGGACCAGTGCACATTCCAGCACCGCTCCTTCAGGGCAAACGATTCCCTTGGCTTCATGCTCCTTCTGGCGCTCATCCTCCTGGCCACACAGCTGGTTTACCTCAAGCTCATCTTCTTTGTCCACGACCGCCGAAAGATGAAGCCTGTCCAGTTCGTGCCTGCTGTCAGCCAGAACTGGACTTTCCACGGGCCTGGCGCCAGCGGGCAGGCCGCGGCAAACTGGCTAGCTGGATTTGGTAGAGGCCCCACCCCGCCTACTTTGCTGGGCATCCGGCAGAACAGCAACGCAGCGGGCCGCAGGCGTCTACTGGTGTTGGATGAGTTCAAAACAGAGAAGAGGATTAGTAGGATGTTCTACATCATGACGTTTTTCTTCCTGGCGCTGTGGGGGCCCTATCTGGTAGCCTGCTACTGGCGGGTGTTCGCAAGGGGCCCTGTAGTCCCTGCAGGCTACCTTACGGCAGCCGTGTGGATGAGCTTCGCCCAGGCTGGGGTCAATCCTTTCATCTGCATCTTCTCCAACAGGGAGCTCCGGCGCTGCTTCAGCACCACACTCCTCTACTGCAGAAAATCCAGGTTACCACGGGAACCCTACTGCGTTATATGAAGGTTTTGCTGTGTTTTTTTCTCATCAATGTCTCTATTTCCCTGATTGATCTTGAGCTGGGCTTGTTCCCACTGTACAGCGCACTCTCTCTTTCTATCTCTCTTCTCTCCATCCGCCGTTTTTTTCCTCCAGTTCCTCCTTCTCCTAACCCGTCTTTCCATAGGAAGAAGGTGGACTGTCACGAGGCGCAGCCCCATTGTTTGAATACCAAACGTATTAAACATGGAAGGCTGAAGGGGAAATGGATCCTCTCCTGTGTTTATGTTCTAGTAAACAGACATTGTGGAAGGCCATGCCAATGCAGAGAAGCAAAAAGTATTAAAAAAAAAAAACATAAAAATTGACAAAACAATGAAAACAAAACCTCTCGCTTTGGATATTTTGAAGATGCATTACTCTGTGAGAAATTTGGAAAAGACTCGTGAAAAAAAAAAGAACACAAAACAAAGAAATGATACCTCTCAAGGAATCACCGGAAATGTTTTACATTTTGAGAGTTGCACTAAAAAGAAGATGTAAAGATGCTTTTTTTTTTTTTTGGGAGTGGGGGAGGGGTTGCCAGTTGCATTACAGTGCAAGGACGACTTCCTTTTTTTTCTTCTTCTCCCAAACTAAACAATGAATGCTTTAATTTGCAACAGACTACACAATCGCTGTAAGTAAAGCAAAACTTGGTGACTGGTGGAATACACAAGAGGATAAAAATGGTTTTAATGTAAGTGATATCCTTTTTCATTTACCGGGCTTGGGGGCTTTAAAAATGGGGGATTTACAAAAATGTGTGGTTTTTTGAAGTTGCAACTTAAGACTAGAACTGATTTCTTGTAGTTTTACGATCCATATGTCCCCTAGTGTCTGGCATTGTTATTTTCTTATCACCTTTTACGAGAAAAAAAGAGGAAAAAAAAAGAAGATGAAATGATGTTAAGATTTAAAAAAAAAAAAAAAAAAAAAAAAAATTTAAAAAAAACCTTTGTGCTTAAAAAAAAAAAAAAAAAACCA
>CAAKHC010008455.1:8959-20055 GCA_901007825.1 Macroramphosus scolopax | reverse complement strand
GCTATTATAATAGCCTCCTGGAAACTTCGCCAGTAAAACAATTATGCATCTTTACTGGGATGACTGATTGAATTTCTGAAATAAATTTGAAGGTTTACAGTAAAAAAAAAAAAAAAAAAAAAAAAAAAAAAAAAAAATTTTAAAATTTAAAAAAAAAAAAAAAAAAAAAAAAAAATTTAAGAACAACCTTTGTGCTTAAAAAAAAAAAAAAGGACACTGAAGAAGTAGTTCAATGTTTCATCATATCCATGTACCTAAACACTATCATATTGTTACAGTATTGCTGATGCCACTCCGGGTGTTCTTGCCTTAATGGTTATGATATTGTCATGTTTCTTGGTTGTTGGGTTATTTCTTTTTTTTCTTTTATTTCATGCCCTCCTGGAAACTTTCCTGGGAGTTTTTTTTTTTTTTTCTTTTTCTCTCACATGAACATGAACTGCATGTCCATCTTACAGCCGGTCCACTCCCATGAGCATCACAGGCCATACACTGAGCAGCCCATTTTTATCTTGCAATGGTTTGCTACACCCCACAGCGTGCTCAGAGCACAGGGAACATGTGTGTGTGTGTGTGCGCGCGCGTGTGTGCGTGTGTGTGTGCGTGCGCATGGGATCCGAGCGTGGATGTGTGTGGATCAGACAACCGTCACTTCAAGACCAGAGCCTTAGTATGAAAATCTTGCACAATTTGTAAAAAATGTAAAAGGAAAAAAAAGACATTTAAGGCACACAGTCTTGTTTCTACTTTCCCTACATTTTGCTCTCTACTGATTGTTTTCAATGACTTTACTTTTTCTTTCCTCTCTCTCTCTCTCTCTCTCTCTCTCTCTCTCTCTCTCTCTCTCTCTCTCGTGGCCATTTTAATATTTATTATGTGTTCTTTTTTTGTATATTATAGATAGATCGTGTGTAAGTGTGTGAGTCTTTTCATTTTGAAGTCCCGAATGTGAGTACAGTTTCAGTTAGGATTGCATTTGCTGAAAGTTAACTGTGTAATCTGTTGCTTTTTTTGAAAAATAAAGAAAAAGTTTCCATTTTGCAAAAAAAAACAACATTTGTTTTTTGATCCCTGTCATTAGAGATTGTACCATATACCATATTTTATAGATTGGACGAAACCATTCAGGGTCGTCCTGGCCGGTCAGTGTTTGGACATGTTCTGTTAACCTTCCCTGCAAGTGAAAGATTTGATTACAAAAGAGGGAAATCATTGCTGTGTGTATATTTCAAAGGCACTGTTGAGATGTGAGAAATCATTTCTTTAAAGCGCCATCAATGCTACATGTTACATATTTTTTTTATATGAACAAATTGTGTCATTTGTGTTCATGTCAGCAAGCTTCCTCTTCCTCTTCATGAGTGGTGGAAATTTCAAAATGTGTCTTTTTCTGAAACAATCTTTCTTGTCGTTTGGGTCCTGGGGACAGCTTGTTGGAACAGAATATATACTAAAACTTGTCACTGAACATGAAGGGTGTTTGACATTTAATGGGAATAATCTGCATGAACGTTTCCCCCGGATCGCTCTGCTGCGGTTTTATTCTGTGTTAAAGGGGGATACCACTGAATTTCCAGTATTATACACAGAATTCTCATATGGAAATACCACTTACCTTTAATGGATGTGCTCCTTGTCGATCTGTAACCACAAATAACTTGAATTCCGTACGTTAAATTGATTTGCAGCTGCACACCGAATGCATTTTTTTGAAAAAACACAACATAGCAACCTGTTTTTCATTTCCAGACAAGCTTCCATAAGATTATTCTAAAGACACAGAGCAGATTTATCTTTAAATGGGATTACAAAAAACAATAGAGCGCCTCTTGTTGAGCAACATAATTTATAAACTGAGGCGGTGTTACGTATTCATCCTTAAACCGGTGGATTCATGCGTCTCTGCACGACTGTGATCAATCGTGTTGTTGAAGCCGTGATGCATCTTAAAGAGTGTGGACGTATAAATGTATAACCGCTTGTTTGAATGATTCTACATCAATACAGGCTTTTGTTTTGGGCCAAAAATGTGTCCCACTGAACTATTTCTACTATTAATTTCAGTGAAAACCTTCGTCAAGGTGCCTGAAAACACAATATATGATGCTGAAGTGGCTTGTAAACACACCTGGTAATCACACATCTGTCTGGTAGGGATCCACTTTCATTGTGAGGTTTTATTTTGAAAATTGATCACATCATGGGACCCAGAAGGGGAAGTGCAGGTGATGTGAAAGCATTTATTGGAATGTAAGAGAATAGTTAGATAGCAGGAATTTAACCCTTTGTGTGGTTTGATATTGTTTCCTCGATTTAGTTGTTTTACTTTGTAGAAATGAGATGACGAGGGAGGGACGTTGGGATTGAAGGTGGGCTGCTTGACAGGGCCTTGAGAAGCGATTCACTCTGGCGCTGCTGAACTCGTCTCTCCTGGAAAAACCTTGAGAAACACGTCATAATCGGAGCAATTAGCTGCGCTGTCGTCCGTTTATTTGGAAGGAAGAAAGATGCACGTGTGTTGTAAGGCTTTTGCTGCAGATGCTTCTCATTGAACGATCAGGAGACTTTCTATTGGATATTGGCTGCCAGACACTAACACCACCGGCCCTAATTTCATGTCACTCTCCTTGTCTCTCAGAGGAATTCAACGCATTCTTTCTTTTTTTTTTAATGGGCCGCCGATGGGTTCTGAAAAAAACAAGCTTCTCTCCATAGCCCTCATTTGCTGTCTATAATTTGAGTAAATACCATCTGTTGACTGAGAAACATTGGCTTTTTCTGAAAGAGCGGAGAGGGGGAGGGGGGGAATCTCATCTAATGTGAGCTTTTCTGCACTCTTAAGCATTTGTATAATGCACACCAAACCTTAATTAAAGTGCGGTAAGGGGTTTGTGCCGAGAAGCACTCAAATATGGAAAGCTGCCTTGAATGCAATGGAGTGGACGACTCAATCTTCTGACAAGCTACTCAGGAAAAAAGGAAAGGATTGCTTTCTGACTTGGCATCATCCTGCTCTGCATATTTGTTAGATTGCCTGGGAACCGAGTGGCACGTCTAATAGTTCAACTTGTCCTGTGAAACGTCCGCACGATGTATTTCATGGCGTTTTTCTGGCTTTTTGTGCGTGTGTGTGTGTGTGTGTGGAAGAGTCTTGCTCATGACTGTGTTGGGGTGTGTGTGTGTGCGGCTGCGTTTGTGTTTGTCCTCGCACACACGTCGATCCGCTATCAGCGAAAGCCAAACAATCCGTCATCATCTGCAGACGAGGTGTTTAACAAAGTGCAGAGCTGCGATGTTTTTTTTGTTTTTTTTCCCCACTGATGACGTTGCAGCTTCGTGACTAATGTGCCACAGTAAATGGATAATCGTCCAATGAGTGATGATGTGCATAATGAATGTGTCTGTGTGTGCACGGGCAGGTGATGCCTAAAGTTTCAGGTTCATGCTGCTGTTCTGTGTTTAATTACGTCCGTTCATAGTCCATCGTTTCGGCCGTCTGTCATTTTCAAAAGCTATTAGATATAAAAAAAAAAAAAAATAGAGACTGTAGCGCTTAAGCATGCAGGACAATATGAAGCAAATCCTTTGACAAGCATGCTGCTTCACTCCAAAAAAAAACAGGGATTTACTTGTTATGCATGTGCAGAGTTGGAGACAGCTTTTATTTAGCTACTTTTCAGCTCAGTGTGCAGAATTAGCATAATGAAGACCGATTCTGAGTCCGTGCAAAAGACCGAATGCATTGAAAAGTGAAGAGGAACCAAACTTCAGGCAGAGAAACAGGAGGACAGAAGGTTCAATAAAATAGAACATGATGATAATTTATATTCCCAGGGGGGTGGCCCTGGAAAAAAAAAATAATTTTGGCTGAATTTATTGTCAGACAAGCTATTATAGGCGGCGCAGGCCTCTGAATACCAATGATCAACCGGCTGCCTGATAAAAATGTGCAAGTGCATTGCTCTTCTTAATATCCCAGTCTTCATGTCTTCATTTCCAGCACCCCCACCCCTGCCCACCCACCTCCTGCAAACCCATCATGCAAATGCTTTATATAAAGAATATCCTTGCTTTAAATATTAACCGATTAAATTGCGGATGGCGCTTCAAAGCTTCCGTCCTGCATATTTAAACACCTTCTTGTTTTTTTGTTCCCTCACTCCTGTAATGTGAGATTCACTGGTTGGAAAAAAAAAACTGCTGGGAGCAAAATTTTGGAGGAGTCTAGCTTCTATCTTTGGTCTTTTCACACGTGCATGCACCTGGAGGTATCTCTGGGCTACGCCGAGGTATCTCGACACGCCGTTCTATGAAATGTTACAGCTGGCATTTGGATGACGGCGTCTTCGCAGAGTTGCCTGCCGAAAAGGTTACGAGACAGAAGACACTCTTAAAGCAGTTAATGCAAAAGGTTGTTCATCAGTGGGCCACGAGCGCTCGTGCCGCTGCAGGATTACCCAGGATGCATCTTTTTTTGAGAGCGTTTGGTTTCGAATGAGCGGTGTGACATTTTGAGAGACGCACTTCATTAATCCCACTCATGTGTGGAGTCACATATATAAATATGTAGCCGGAACCATTCGGCTTAACGTAATATAAATAGCCAGCCTGGCTTTGTCCAAATAATATCATCATTTGTTTTATCCGTACAAAAATGGATCTTATAAACGACAATTAACCGCTTTACACGGGTAATGTGCCAGACTATTTGTTGGCCAGTACCAATATCTTACTTAAATCCCAGCTGGTTGCCTAGCAACTAGTCTCCAGCATAAGACAGTCCAGAACAAAACGTGTTTATTAGTGAGCTTTCGAGGTGTTGGGAGGCAGATACCTTTCAACAGTTTCCCCCCTTTTGCAGTTTTAATGCTAAGCTAAGCTAATTGGCAGCTGGCTGCAGGTACCAGCATCCATCCTCTTGTCTAACTCTCCACAAGAGAGGGGCTACATGTTATATTATTTCTTGCCCGATGCACGGTTGTGGTTCTTTCTGTAAGTGTGGTTTATCGCGGCTGCACAGACGCTGCACGCTCTGATAGTCGTAGGTACCTTTCATGTTGTGCAGAGCAGACCTTGCAGGACTGAGCCGTTCCGCGGGAATGTAAATGCATTTGCATAATGTTGTCGCGCTTGATGGCTTGAGCAGCTGAATCTCAGACTGCAGTCTGTCTCGAGTACAGGTCAGGCCGTAAGCTTACATAGGTTCTGTTTCTTCCCTGGTAAATCCTCTTCGCCACAGTGGGAGTCGAGAGTAAACACGTCCTCTGTGCCGCTAAGTCTCGGGATAAGTGATGGAGCCTGGGATAAATCGTGATTGGTGGATGTGGCTGGGTTAGTACTTAAGCACATGTACACCAAAGTTCGAAATATGCGAAGAGCGAGTACTGGTGAGGAGTAATCCCCCCAACAAGGATTACCCATGTCTTTCACGCTAGATTAACGGGTCCCATGATACCCTGCCACGCTGTCCGAGTCCTGATGGGGAATCAATGCAGTGGAGGACAAATTATCAGCGTCAACATCTTTGTCATCCTTTGTTACCGTTGCCTGCTCGGTGATGAGAGTGATTTGGGTGGCATCCTGCAGGAATTCTTCGGTGCTCCAGATTGCGGAGGATGACCAATCTGAAGCCGAATTGTCTCTCTGTTCAGATAATCATCTTATCCACCCCGCACACACATGCAGTGCTAAATGAGATCTGGATGATGTAGTCAGAAGAAAAATATTCAGTATTTGGTGGGGTGATTTGTGGTCAGATTAAAAAAAATTCCTGCACCGAAGAGCCGGTTCGTGCTTTAATTCTGCTTTTAATGCACTCGAATTAGATCAAAAACTCTCAAAATGTAACTTAGCTGGCACTGCAAACATTTCCCCTAACAGAATAAAACATTAAGAAGCTGCTATCCGGCTCATCGTTGCTTTCAAAGTATTACGTTTCGCAGCAAAGGAGGTTGAAACTATCACGTTATGGTGGCGTACCACGTTTTTACGGAGGGCAATCTGTCATGATGAAAAGCCAAACATGTACATGAGGGCGCGTATTTACAACATGAAACCAACTGCTTACATCTGCTCACAGTGGGGGGAACGTCTACCCCCGGGGAAGCTGGGAAAATAAAAAATACTGAAGAGATGGAAGCCGAATTTGACAATTTGATGTTGAGTTTACATTCCGAGGGAAGATGAACCGAGTCGCTCTTCGTTTGGGGGCTTTGATCCTGTAGTTCTTAATAATGTTCTTCTGAGGAACAACCAGCGTCGTTATTTCTTTATTTATCTCGTGTTTTCTGCATCACGACAATCGGGGAAGTTGTTTAGTGGTTTTTATTCGGGTGATTTGTTCCCACTAATTCGGTGTGTTTTGTGATGATTCCAAGGGCTTTAGGAGGAGGGGGAGGGGGGGGGAGTTAATCCACTCGTTTCTTCCAGCCTATTCAGCACATTCTCTCCATCTCTCTCTCCCTCCTCACTTTATTTTTGGAAACATCTCATTCTCGTGAGTCAGGCCCGTCATGCTCACAAAGGCTCAGTCTAGCGAGCGCTCGCCTTCTCCTCGCTCCTCTCCGCTGCTTGTATCCCTGCTCTTGTTTGTGATATTAGGACGAGGAGAGGCGAGCAGGAGGAAGCTGATCTTTCTCGCGAATCAAAAAAATCATTGTTTTTTGCTGTGGCAGGTATTAGATGGATGCGAATGCCACACCTGGTGTGCTGAGAAAGAAAAAAAAACGGACTTTACGCTCCGTTTGTGGAACGAAATCAATGTGATGATGCAACCAGGTTCTGTGGGCATCGATCTTAATTTGAGCGCAGCGTCGATGCTAATGTTGATGGATGGAACCTGACTTGACTGATGGTCGTGTCAGCTGCTCTGCTATCATTCACTCCTGGTTTTATCCCTTGTTTTCTAAAAGCAGTGGCTCCAAACAGACGTGCTAATTACTGTTTGTCACCTCTTTAAAGAGATTTCTTACATATTAGGGAGATCTACCGAATTTACTTAGATGGCGAAGTTTTTTTTTAGGATGACATTTCTGCTTGTTTTTGTATCATTTTGCAGAAATATATATTTGTCTGTGCCTGTGTGGGAAAAAAAAATGAGTCATCCTCTTTGTGCTAATCAAACAGATAACCGGCTGAAACAAATCAGCCATTTTCTGCTCTTCACGAGAATAATAATAAGACTTTTATTTATTTAATCTGCCTACAGGCACGAATGCTGAATGTTAAACCAACATTGGAAGGGTTTTGTTTTAATATTTCTGCTGTGAGGATGCAGAGCTGCAGGCAACATCTCCAGTTTAATCACATCTTGCAGGTACGCTGCACCTTTCTAGGGAGGAGGAAAATAATAAGCACCCCAGCAACTTACCTACCTTTTACCACAGACACTATAGTACTACTATTATCCCATCTAAGTTCAAGGAATTGAATTCTCCTATTGAAGAATTATATTTGCTGCATGCATATAACAGCTTTCTCCTCCAAGACTGATTACACTGTTGGTATTTGCCAATTTTTTTTTTCCAGTTTACTGTGTATTTACCTCGGAAGCCATATGTGCTTAATTTGTATTATACACAAACATCTACATCCCCTTATTTATCTCAGCAGCAGGCAAAATCTGCTTATCATGTGCTGTGAAAAATTTGAATTACGGCTCGGTGTCAGCGCTGGAAGAAGAAGAAAAAAAAAGAAAAAACACAAGTACCTGATGCATTTTGCATCGCAGCGGAATAGCCTTGAAGCGGAATTGAGAGCCAGAGCAGAGCAGTGCGGAGGATTCATCAACAACATCACATGGCCTCTCAAAGAGCGGTGCTGGGAAAGTTTCCTCCTCAATCGCTGAAGCCATTTTCCCGGTCCCGGCGCTCTGCGGGCAGAATGCTTTCAGACACTTCAAATAATGCAACAGAAGACCTGTAACTCGCATGAATCCCCCGCAGCATTGGATCAGCTCTGGCACTTCATATAACGTTCTGATGTTGTTTACATTACCGGCTCTGTAATTCTTCTGTTTTGTGAAACCATATCTGGATTATCTTCACGGTCCATGACAGGCCTTAAAACGTTTATGTCACGCCGAGGTAATACAATGCCGGGCACGCTGTGAAGATAGATACGAGCTGTCATTTGTTTTGACCTGTGCTCTCCTCGGATGAACATCCATTTACCGAAATGATTGTTGGGGGGGGGTTAACTACAGGAAGACCACATGTCACATCCCCTGGGACTTGTTTTCTTCCTCCAAATCATCCACTTGAGTTTAAATTGTTTCCCTGCTGAACCTTTCCAAATCATTCTAGAAAACACCGGTCACATTAGGTCTGCTGATCTAAGAGGGATGTTGTTGTTTAGGCCAGTGCATGAGGAACATCCTTGCTTTTTTGAGTCTGAGTCTTAGTTACAAATACAAAAAGCCGCCCCAGCTCAGACAACAGCTATCCAACTTATCCTGCCGGTCGGCGTCTTGCGTGTGAGATTTATGAACTTTTTGTGTGACGTTCCAGCAACAAGTCCGACTAAAAGGGTTTTCATGCCGTGATTTCCTTCCCCTACTTACCACATAAACAACTCACAGCTTCCTGGTACCCACATCAGTTAGCATAGCAACCTCTTAACATAGCGGGAGTGCATCTTTAAACAATCAGATTGCAGCGCTGTAATTACTCGTTATGTAACCGGTTGTTACGGAACCATGCATGCGCGGCCGAGTCGCCAAAATAAAAGCACACTATTGTGTTTGATTTGACACGTGATGCGAGGACGGACGGCCATCCCTCTGACCTAAAAGAATTCATGTGTTTACAAAATAGATGGAGGAATAGGCGCTGCAGAATAATTGCAAAAGTATCCTGTAATGCTGTGAGTGCATTTCTGCCTGACGCTCATCCACAGTGCCGTTCGTCAGCCAGAAGCTACCTAGTAGTACAAATGTCCCTCTGCTCTAATCCTGGAGCATCTTCCAGGTGGTGGAGCAGCAGAGGTTGCACTTCTGCACCACCCCCTGCAGCTAGCCCTCGGTCCTGTCTTTGGATCCAGAGCCAGATTCTCCCTTCCCTTGCCTCCTTCACCAGGTATTGAAGAACCCGTTTCAGTTTCGATATCTGACCATATGGAGGTTGTGGTGATCTGTTGTGGGAATTCAGCAGCTTTCATGTTCCACTCACCTCTGGTTGACAGGAGGGTCCACTCCCTCGCTGCTGCTCTGAGCTTTCACCCCCTTGCATGACAAACTCGATCAGCCACTTTAATTTCGCCGGGGCCGGCCTTGTCTGCCTCCAGGTTTTTCGGTCCTGCTTTACACAGGACCCACTTTTTGATTCCTTCTGTACTCGCCGTGCGTCAGCGCTGCCTTGCAGCCAGAAATGATGTATTACAAGCTCGGGGTTTCTGGGAGTCACAAAGTTGGCAGGTCTCCAATCTCTGCAGATGTGCAGTTTTTCCAGAGATGCGGAGGGGTACCGTGCTTGGCTCTGATAAGGAAGCTCAGCCTCGCTTGGGGCATCCTCCATGTAATGGCGCTGTTGATCACAGCCTCCCAGATTGTCCGGCTCCCTCGGTGTTGTTGGCTCACGGCTCTGATTTTACAGCTCTCCTCCTCCATCTCAATAACTGCAGATATCCGAGTCTTGTCTTAGTCATGTCCAACATTGTGGGTTCTGGTCGGTCAACAAATGGGCCCAAATCATGTGACCTAAGTTTGTTGACTCTCAAGGAGTCTAGAAGTTTCACCTTCCTTTGAAATCGTGCATTCGCAACTTGAGTTATTACAGTTTGCATCGTCGATAAAAGGAAATGTTTACAATTTCCGACAGTAGAGTCTCAAATCAAAGCTGAACAATGATTCCTTTGTCTTTTGGAGGACTCACTAAAACCGAATGTTCATGTTAGACACCATTATTCTGTTCAGCCTTGTCTGCTTTGTGCTGCACTTTAGTTTCTTATATCCTTGGTCTATGTTGGAAAATAAACAACAAAGGAATTCAATTTAAAATCTATAGTTGTGCATACAAAAAGCCGGGTTCAAAGACAAACTGTGCATGCACATCTTTTCACTTGCTCGTCTTCAAACTAATAGCAGTTATATTTCTTCCAAAAGCCCCCTTTTATTGGCTCTGCTCCCCCCCACCAATTAACTGAACCACTGTATCTCCACGGCCGCGAAAAGCAGTGCTGCAGCCTCGCTGTGCATCTCCAGGGTCAAGAGCTCTCTCCCCGGCTAAACAAGATCAGAAATTCTCATCACTCACTCCAATTATTTCAATGAACACGGGGTCACATCAGTGCAAGCAGCCAACAAAGAGCCGAGAGGGAAACTAAAAAACGGAAAAAAAAAAGGGAGAGCAAAGTAGGCGGTTGAAGGATGATCTTTGTGAGGCCGGATTAACGAGCATGCGACGCCTCCTTGTTGTTTTTCATGGAGTCCAAGACATTCCTGTGTATCTCTGCACTCATCTGTGTTTAACCAGTTCATTCTGTCTGTTCAAAAGATGTTACAGTACAATTCAACCACAGTAGTAATATAATGAAATGCCTATAGCCTATAGGCAGCATGCATTTTTACAGTTTGTAAGTGAAGCTGCCAGCAGGTAAAACTCATATACATGAGATTGGTTTCATATAAGACCGGAAGACAATGAAGTGTTAATATAATCAGCTCCTTCAGCAGCTCGCTTGGCAGCTGAGGGCCATGGCGTGTCGCTGATATGATTACCTGCTCGTCCAAGGCTCTGATCTCATTGTTCCCGAACATTGAGGTGACTGGATAATACATGCATAATAAGGGAAGGAGTGTCCTGCAGATAAAGCTGCTGCACTGGAAGCAGGTACAGTCTAAAGGATGGAGAAACATCTCTGCATTAATTGATTGTATTTTGCATCTGGACATAGAAATGAATCGTATGACGGTGACGTTGGTGTATTAGTTTTAATCCCTGGCTGTCTGATTTCAATAAACAATGATCTTTAAATAATATTCACTTTGAGAAACACTGTTTTAAATCTAACAGGAAGTGCTGGTCTTGGCTCTTGTTGTTGCCTAGCAACAATTGAAGACCAGTTTGAAGCGTGCCATCTTTTTTTTTTTTTTTTTTTTT